>JAOXYI010158706.1:0-11503 GCA_028566495.1 Lithophaga antillarum | reverse complement strand
TTTTCAATGACTGTGGTTTCTGAGAAGAAGATCTTTGAAGGTATTTTCTATAGGGTCCAATGTTAAACTATGTCCTGTGGTGGTGGCCATCTTGGATTTCAGGTCGGCCAAAGAATCATTAATTTGTAGATGCCCATCCAAGGAACATTTCTGCAAAGGATATTTTCATTGACTTTGTGGTTTCTTAGGAGATCTTTGAAAGTATTTCCCATACCCGAAACGAATGTTTGATGTATTAATGGTGGATCTTAAAAGAATAATGCTAATTCATCGATAATTGATAACAAAAATAGGTTGTGTGTCACTTAAACATTATACGTGTTTTCTTATGATAATCGATCTTATGTTCTCCTTCGCTTCGCTCATCCGAACATAAAAATAGTCTTAATTAACCTACATAAAAAACTCAAAGACTCAAGTGGGATTGAGAGCCATACCGATCAGCTTTATTACACAATAATGTACAATATAATTTTATAAATGTTACAGTTGGACTGGTGAGTTGACGAACTTCATCCATGTGACTGACAACAATAACTACAATTAGAAAAAAAACCCATTAAATACTAATTTAAAAAAAACTTTTATACTTTACTACTATGTTATATTTCTAATATAGCTGTCGAACTGGTCAGGTGTGGAAATTGTCTCGACAAAGAAAAGGGCTCGAAAATTCTTCCTTATAGGTAAGAAACCGAATTACTCAAGAGAGGAAGAACAAATTAAGAATAGAGATTATTACGCGCCATTAAGAAAAGAATGTATTAACACACATTGATATATGCAAAATATTTTCAAAATATTGTCCCCTTTTTTCAAAGTTCGGGCTCCGCGTTTTTAATATGATCGATTACATATAGCTAAAGACAGGAAAAACATAGTGTCTCTTAAACACAGGTTAAGTCATAAAGTAAAATGTCATGAGTCGCAATTGAAATAAACTGCTAATTTACTAAACAATAAAAGTAATTTAGTTTTTATAATTTTCAAAGCAAAGTAACAGTTATATCTTTGACTTGAAATACGGGTAAGCAACTATTGTATAGGCCATTAGACGGCTTTAAAAATTAGGTGAAAAATACATTTATTTTATTACTTTTCTCAGTTAGAATAGAATAGAATAGAATAGAATAATTTTTATTGCATATTACACCCAAAAGGGTCAAAGCAGTACAATACAATATAAGCCATATCGGCCAGTTTCAATTCTTAGTGCATGAGCACTTAGTCTTATTTTAGAGATAGCTTGTCTAATTTTGAACTCACTAACATCAAGATATTTTTCTTTTCTGAAGCTATCTTTAAGTTTAAAGAAAGTATCTAGTTTTCCTGATTCGGAGTTCTTATATCTGTTTTTTTCTTTTTCCCAATAATTTAGATAATTAGAAATAAGACGTTTTTTCACGCTACTTATTATAGCTCCAATTTTTCTATTTGATACGTTAATACCCATTTTTTCTAACAAATATGTAGCAGAAGTGTACCAAGTTTGCACCTTGTTAAAGTGTAATTCTTTGTTGCATATAAAGGCATCATACAATAAACCATCTTTTAATGTCTCTAATCTATGCAAGTATTTAATCATAGACAGAATAATAGAAAAGTATACTGGGTAACGACCAGTTTCTGACAGAACTGCAAGGTTGCTTGTTTTTTTGTTAACACCTAGTAAATATTTTATAAACTTAATATGCATTTTGTCGCCATAATCATTCATATAGATATTATCAAAGAGACAGTCACAGGGTTTTTTACATGCCGCAGTGTTTGTTTTAAACATACCCCATATTTCACAGCCATATAAAATAATTGGTTTTAAAGTGTGATCAAACAAATGAAGCATAGTATTTAAACTAGGAGTGCATGATGATAAACATTTCTGCAGCTTAAAAGAAGCTTTCAATGCCTTTTGGAAGAGTTCACTTTTGGCTTGGTGGAACAAGCCACTAGATGTAAATGATACTCCTAGATATTTGTAACTGCTTACACACTCAACAGTTTCTTCGTTAAAATAAAAATTTTGTTTTAAAACTTTTCCAGTTTTGTTAAAAATTATTATTTTTGTTTTAGTAATATTTACCTGTAGACACCATTTTTTGCAAAAATCCTGTAATTTGTCTAATCTTTGCTGAAGACCTAAGGGAGATGACGACAATATAACTATGTCATCTGCATACATCAAACAATCTATTCTGCGACCGTTAGCCTCTACTGAGTCATCTGTCATTGCGAATGCATTTGGCAGGTCATTGATAAATAATTTAAACAAATTAGGACTCAAAGCGTCCCCTTGTCTTACTCCAAGTGATGAGGTAAACATTTGGGTGATATTGCTATTAACTTTGACACACAGTTCGTTCTGGTTATACATATTTTTAATCATATTATAAAATTTTCCTCTTATGTTATTAACCAATAGTTTGTATTTTATTCCTGCGTGTATTACTGTGTCGAAAGCTTTTTTAAAGTCTACAAAGCATGCATATAATTTTCCACCATTTTTGTTGATATATTTATCAATTAGAGTTTTGAAGACAAACATATGATCTGATGTTCTGGACTTTCTTGAAAATCCAATCTGACAAGGATTAATGATGGAATTTGAATCCAAAAATTTGTCTAATCTATTATTTAGTACAAGGTTAAATAATTTTCCTAAGGAGTTATTTATAGCTATGCCACGGTAATTCTCAGGTTGATTAGGATCTCCGGATTTAAAAAGTGGAATGATGTATGCAGAGGACCAATGTTTTGGATAGTGGCCGGAAGAGAAAATCAGATTGAATAATTTATGTAATACCGGTATAAGAATAGTAGAGCCACATTTATACATTTCATTTGGGATACCATCAAGACCAGATGCCTTGTTTGTTTTAAGTTTGGAAATCGCGTCTGTTATTTCCTTCTCAGTAATACGGAAATCCAGTTCCATCTTTGATATTTCTGAATTTATATTATTTATCTGTTCTCTGTAGTTACCAGAAATAGAGTTCAACTGAGTAAAATAGTGCTGCCATTTCTCTTCAGGGATAGTATTTGATGAGGATTCCTGTATGTCTTCTTTTAGAGATTTAATTAAGTCCCAGTATTTTTTTGGATCATTATCCCTTAAGTTATCCAAGCAATCAAGGATGTTTTGTTTAAACTGACGCTTCTTGTGCTTCCTCATTTTGTTGTATTCTTTATAACATTTGTAAAAATTTCCGCGAATGATTGGGTCTAAGGGATATTTAGTAAGTAAAGTACCCTTTTGTAATACACTTTTCCTCTTTTGTTGTAAGTCTTCATCAAACCATTTTTTATTTTTATGTAGAAATTTTCTAGGTTTGTGGGTCTTTTTATATCGAACTGATTTTGAGGCAGCTGATGTAATAATATTGTTGAATTCATCAACAGCAGTCATGATGTTTTTTTCTGTTTCATCAAATTTATGTTGCATAAATGCTTTTATTTTGGACTCGCAATCTTTTTCAAGAAGGGCACTTTGAAATTTGTCATAAGAAAGGCAACCCCATTGAAATTTGCCATTAAAAGTGTTATATATGATGTTCTTATTTTTTTTATTATAGGAATATGTAGCAAGTATCCCGAATGAAAGCATACAATGGCAGTCAGACAGTGTGACCAAAAAATCTGATATTTTAAAATACAAGGTCTTGTATAAAAGATCTTCAGATACAATCACATAATCAACAACACTTTGTCCAGTTGGTTTTATACAAGTAAACTTTCCACAAGAATCACCTAGCATACGACCATTGAGTATTCTCATTTTTGTTGATATACAGAGTTCTATGACATGTTTACCTCTGTTGTCTACCTTTTTGTCCATACTTTTTCTTGGTTCTATAAAATTGTCACAATCATAATTTTCATATATAGGTACAAAATCATCATTAGTATCATTACTTACATAGTCGTACTCTGATCCTGTCCTAGCGTTTAAGTCTCCACATAAGATTACACTGTTATTTTTACCTAAATAATGTTTGATTTCTTGTTCAATAATTTCTAATATTTCATCGCCACTATCATGAGCAAAGCTAGAGTTAGCTGGGATAATATATGCTAGACATAAGTAAATATCTTTAGCTAGATTGAAATATGATTTCTCTAGTTTTATCCACTGATAATCCTTGCATTTATTCTCTAAAATTTTAACACCCAACCGTATGTTTTCTCTAATAAGGATCCCTAGCCCTCCAAAATGTCTATTATTTTTGGACAAAGATCTACATATGGGAATATAACTGTAATCTGGTAATTTAATTTTGGTATCATAACCTATATGAGTTTCAGTGAGTAAAATGATGTCATATTTGCTGATAGTTTCAATAAACAGAGGGTCATCTAACTTATTTTGTGTCTTCGATAGAAGTCCACCCATATTCCACACACAGAATGATAGATTCGACATAACAAGACTTTTTGGCTGTGGGTAATCTTTCTTCATGTAAAAAATAACAGTTTAAAATTAAAGCAAAACAGAACAAACAAAAATCCGAAAAACAAAAACAAAAAAAAAAACAAAAAAAAAAAAAATAATAATATTAATAATAATAATAATAATTAAAAAACCCTAATTGGGCTAGAATATGAGTGAACTGTACTGGAGTCAATAGACAACAGCAGGTTACACTGATAATGAATAATTACTAGAAAATAACTGATGAATGATTCAAGGTATAATTGTTAACTAATACAATCACAAGTAATGATAAAATGTTCTTATGACTAGAGTATGAATATGAAGAGATAATAAATTGTACCTCAATTACAAGATTCTAATGGCAATTAATACTGACTAGAAAATGAAATGTAGAAAAATAACAACAAACCAATCAATGATTGATTCACAGATAAGTATATCTAACGCTACTACAAACTTTGAAAAAGAAAAAAGTGAATGGATCAGATTGAGTAGATTGAGACAGTTATTATAATGACTTCGGATTTATTTTACAGTAAGATTCAGTTTATCCAGTATCCACGTCCACGCCCAAAACTGAATTGCTTTCTACCTCCGTATGAATGATACCCTCCTCTATACGAGGGGTGATTCCCATAATGGTTAGATGAGCGGTCCCGTTTTGGTAATTTCAGAGCAAAGTCAATTGCATTTCTAAGATTAGACGCAAAAATTGCAGTTCCATCGTCGTTCATGTGCACTTTGTCACTTCTAAAATATTTGCTTAACGGATTCCCATTAAAACCTAGATTAGAATTGTCACAATAATATACATTGTCTATGTCTTTCACTTCTTCTTTCAATAATAGACTTACGATTTGTGCCTTATTGTTCACAGACTTATCATCACTCCTAGGAGTGGGCAGAGATAGAATAAGCTTGGTGGATGGGAAATTTTGTTTTACGTGTGAGATAATTGCACTTGGACTTTTGACACAGTCATCAGCAGATTTTGTTTTTAATTCGTTTGTCAGTGAGTGAAGTAATAATGCACTGGGGGCTGCATCTATTTTCTCAATTGTTTCCTTTGTTTCGGAGAGAGTATATGCCATATGTTTTTCTGCTGTATATCTGGATGACAACCTTTGTGGATTTATACCCTTAAAATTTGATGTTCCAATCAGGACAACATGTGGAAGGCTGTCCTTGCTTTGATTTTCATGTTTGTTAGAGGGTTTATCCTTAAAATGATTCTTTTGTTGCATCTGGAGTGGCCTTTGATCTTCCAGGCTGCCATCATGCAACTTCAGGCTGATAATTCCTCAATTTTCTTATCGAGGGTTTCTTTAGCATTTGCCAGTGATTCTATTTCCATTTCTTGTGTACGGATTTTCTCACATAATTTACCGTTTTCCTTTTGGTAACTTACAGATTTCTTTGATTCACTCTCAAGTTGGTTCCCACGTTTTTAAAGCTGCAATTCATGTTTTGCCATTTGACATTGTTTTTCCAGTTCATTCATAGATTTTACGTTTTGCACTTCGTATTTTAATTCCGCATTTTCCTTTTCAACGGAACCGACCTTTGCTGATAGATTATCTAGTTTGTCAAGTAATTTGTCATATTTTTGATTTTGTACCTTGATTGTTTCACTGTAAAAGTTTTCCATGTTAGAGAGTTTTTGGCCAATCATGTCAATTTGTTGTGTACAAATTTTATCCAAAGCTTTTGTAAAGTTTGATTCCATAATTTTCATAAAATCAAATATCATCGAGTCTTGGTTGACAGTAACTTTATTGACACATAAATCTGAATTGATATCTTCAGTTTGAGACTGTGTGGTACAAGAATTGCTTCTAGCTTGTTGCACTTTGGAAGAATGTAAAGATTGAACTTTTTCCTTGGTACTTTTATTTACAACAACTTCTGTGTATTCATGCTGAATGTTTGTAGTTTTTACATCGTTTGAAGTAGATAATATTTGTTCAGGGGAGAGACCTGTTTTAACTTTAAGCATAGTTTCTTCACTTTCAATATCTGGTCTAATCGGTTTGTCTATTTCACTGTCCGAATCACTATTTTGATCATAAATCTGATTCTGATTGTCAGGGTCAGTTGGTGATTGGGAACATGCGAGAGATATTTTGTTGACAATATCTTTCAATAGTGGGAAGTCTTTCTTTGTAAATTTATCTTTGTGTAGGCCCTGAGCTTGTATCAGTCCTGTGCTTATAAAGAAAGTTACTTTGTATAGGAGGTCAATCTCCAACCCAGCTTTTTGTTGTAAGCCAATGCATATGGCTTTATTCCCATCTGATTTTCTTGTCCAGTCATCTGGGTCATCATACCAGTTGACCAGATATTCGGATGATTTACCATAGTTTTCGTAATATAGAATATTTAGTGCTTTAATCCAATGTAAAATTTTGGGTTGTGTAACTCTAAATGCCACCATATGTGCCTGTGGATCATAGATGTTTGATGCAATCTCTTCAAACTTGGCCTTTCTGGCTTTCCCAGACGGTGTTGTTAATTTATCAGGTATGCACGTTCTTGGATAATCTTTTAAAATACTCGAGAGATCAATATTTGTAATGTCTAATGTTTCTAATGTTATGTTTGACATGATTAATATGTCAACTGATAGATAATGGGTCGTTTCCTGAAGATATATGGATAAACATGCCTAGAGCTAAAAAAACACTGGAGGCCGCCATTACAATATCCGGGTCATCATATTAGGCCAGATCAAAGGGCAACTGTTCAAGCATATTGAAATGGAAAAGATGATTTTTTTCTGCTCACCAACTGGAAATGGAAAATCTTTGACATTTAAAATTGCTCCATTTGCAGTTTCAGTATTTAGAGGGCTATGATTCAAATAGTGAGCAGAAAATCAGTACTTGTGCTCCTTGTTTCCCACAGAGAGGGTCGCTTCAGTCCATATTAGGTACAGGGGTGCGGCCGGGATTTGAAAAACATCCGCCCCCCTCATTCATATAGTGATACATGAAGAAAATCCTACTCATTCATAAAGTAATGGATAAAAATCTTGACCCGTTCATATAGTAATGGATGAAAATCTTGACCCATTCATATTTAAAACAAAAATAAGCATGTATACCACAATTTCTATTGAATTAATTTATATCTGTGTTTTCAAGCTAGTATTGCAAATAAAAAATCAAGAATTACCACCCACTGATATACTACATGTAGTATCAGATGTGGAAATTACCTACCCAATCATATAGTTTAACAGCTTGAAAAATAGACCCTTTCGGGCGGCACTTGTGTATATACCGATGTATAGGAAGTGACCTTCCAACCGTGTTGCTTCAGACAATTTGGAAGTAAAGAATATTAATGTAATTTATTGAAAGATAAGATGACAACATCATCTTCATCAGAGGAATTAACACCAGTGACTGTAACAAACTTAGAAAGGTTGATCAATGATTTTGCTCCATGTAAGTGTACTTAGGTGCTTTTGGTCTGTTTTGCAAAGGTCAGATTTGGTTTCCTTTGTGCACAAACTCTTAATATACTCTGAAATAACTGCTTGCAACCACTATACTGAAAACAAGTCACTGCAGTTTTCCTAATATCATTGGAAAACTGAGAATCCGGAAGTTTTAAGTCATGGTGTAGAATGTGATCAGATACCCTGCTCCCACATTTAACTGTTACCTAAAATGGAAATAAGGATCTTTTATCCCCCTGCCTAGCGATTGTGTGGGACATTGTAATGTAGTCCGTTCGTACGTCCGTCCGTATGTCTGTATTCATTCTAAAAACTTTGGGACTGCAAGATAGGAACTTGAAACTTGGGGACAAGAAAGAGCATGTTGTGTTGTGATTCATGAAAGTGTCTAATTTTTACGTAATTCACAGACTGCTGCAACAGAATAGTGTCTAAAAATACAAAAATACCAGTATGGGTTGAATAAAACTGTTCGTTGTATGGCATAAAACGATTCAGGTCATTTGTAGTCTGTTTGTTATGTGACGGTGGCTCTGCTCAAAGACTAGGTGAGACCCTGGATTATGTAGGTTACGAGAAAAGCACAAAAGCGCAAATATCCATTTATAAAAATACAGGTGAGGTAAAATGAAAAGCGTAAATTGTTTTGTTTTTTTAGTGTAGAAATAGCCAAAATACAAAATCATGCAATATTATATTAACATGATTAACAGTAAGTCAAGTTGAAGTGAAATTTAATCTGCACAAGATCACAGTTTCATAAAATGTGTCATTACTACAAGCTTTAATAACTGATATGTCAGATTTAATTAACTTTATTGCTTTTTTATCAGTGCACTTGAAAACAGCCTCTGCAAACTTTACAAGTCCCTTTGTACGGCAGTTTGATAGTAAATGGGTGTGGATAGTAATACATGTACATTTTCATAACAAACAAATATTAAAGGGACAAAAAAAAATTTCAAAGGGACTTGTGGCAAGTCTAGTTTTTACTTTCAAAGTATTTTTCCTTTTTTATAAATTTCATTGCGAAGGATTACTTTACAAGTGAATCATCCTAGATCATTGAATCTAACAATTAAAAACAATAAATAAACAATTAACAATTTTCTTTCTTACTATCTGTATTTACTGATCTTCATTGTCAAATATTGCCAATATAGCAGAAGCAGGCCAATGTCGTGCAGAAAAAAGCAATAAAGCATACCCAAAACAAGAAAAAATCTTGAGCTGAAACAACGTCTTTCCAACTCATGAGGTTAAAGTTAGCTTTCGTAGAATTATCTTCAGATTGGTTAAACTCTCGTACATGGTCTGTTTCTTGACCTTCATTGGTAGAAACCTTAACATTACACAGTTTTCTCATCGCCATAACAACTCGCTTTAAATATGTGGGAATGATTCTGCCTTCCGAATATCCATTCAGTCGTAATTGAAAGGTACTGACTATTAAAACAATGGTGGTTAGAAGGAGTTGTAGTATTATGTAGACAGCCATTATAGAAGTGGAGTTAGAGCTGTGTGGCAGAACTGCATTTACTACTGTTAAAAACACCGCGAACGATAACCAAATTGTTACGGAATAACTTATTCTTTCTCCACTGTCACATGGAATAACAAACGTGAACAGATTCAAAACAGAGAGTAAAACAATCGGAATCATCATGTTTAGCACAAAATATTGTGGTTTTCGTTTTATTTTCACTGAAAAGGCTATTTTAGCTTCAAAACCATCATGGTCAATGCTTGATGTCATCCCAGTCACTGTCCACTCTCCATTTGACGAAAAATTCTCGTAATATTGCATACCTCTGCTCCCAACAGTCAAATTTACTTCATATACATCGTAGCTCCAGCAAATAAACACCAAATCGCACGTTTGTTCATCAAAAGGGAAAAATCTGGTATCGACAGTACAACGAGATTCAAATATTTCAAATGGATTCCAAGACACCAATCCATTGTGATAGACAACGACATTTACAAAATCAGATCCAAGTTCTTTCATTTTTGTGAAACCGTTTTGCAGAGATAAATCAGGCTTCCAAACATCTCCCTGTGGAACATGTATGAATTGCAGATTTCCTTTGCTAGATGGCGTCCATATCAAATATTCGTCGTACCAAGATATTTCCAAATATCCAGTAGTCGTAAATTTTTCTGATATTGCATCCAAACTACTGATTCCAGCTAAGTAAAAGTTAACATGTACCTCGCTAGCAAAACTCTGGTCATCATGACTTGGTCGTACTTTTTTATTGTAACTATTTGTGGTAAATAACTCTGTTATTAAATTCTTTAAGTTATCTCCTGTTTGACAAAAGACTACATTAAAATCATAGAACATTAATAAAAACATTAATTTAGCATCCATTTCAGGTATTTGATGACTTAATAGAAATAAATTTTAAATATTTCTGGTTTTCACAGGAGCTTTTAAAATTACAGTTTTTCAGAATGCATTACGAATTATTTATGATGATAAAAGATTCTGCAATTATCTGTATGATGTATTATCGATTGCTTTATTTCCAGTAAGGGCATCAGAACTGCAGCTAAAGCGTTCTGATTGGCATCTATTTCTTTAATGGTTTTTCATAATTTTTGACGAAACAAAAGTTATAATCAATACAACTAATAGACAATCAGTCACACTGCACACCGGGCGCACAAAAACTCGCGTGTTTTCTGTAACTTACTGCTTTCAGCAAATACATGTACGTCTATGTTATTTGTTAATCTGAGTTACCACATATCCATAAATAAATTTTTTTGTTTATTTCTAGGAATTTATTGAAAGATGCAAACATGAGCGAACATTCTCACTCGAAGGTTACTGTTTCTCTCTTTTATTTAACATCTTCTCAAGTGCATATAGTTTGTAAAGAACATCACTGTATACTGTCGGAGTCTATTACGTCATCTTTATCAATGTGATATTTTATGAAAAAAAATGCCAAATCACCTCAACCAAAACAAAAATACTGGGGTTCGAAGGGAATTTAAGAGTAGAAAATAAATTTTGCGACACAAAATATCCCGCGATAATGCATGTTCATTTTGTTTTTTACAAAATTATATATCTCAAAATCATAAAATCAACTTTTAGATTGCAGTATTTTTATTGTATTGTTTTATATTAGTCTGGTAGCAAAATAATTAAACATTTATTTTGTGCAACTCCATTATGGTAGAAAGTTAAGTATTCGAAGACACCAATTGAAAAGTTTTTTTTTTTTTTTTTCGGTTGAAATCTTAAATAGAATCTATTTATATACATTGTCGCGTTTAATTATTAATGCTTTAAATGTCCTATTCTAAGTACTCTATGCATGGGCACAAACAGTGGTGCATTAACAATCGTATATGCACATATTGAAAAAATTGAATTTTACCATTACTTTGTGTAGTTTTCAGATACATAACTGATATAATTATACACGTCGAATTTAAACTGAAGACTATTCAACAATTTTTCAACAATATGGTGACTACCAGACTTACTGGATGTTGGAGAGCCCGAACGGCTATCCAGCTGACCGTTGAAACCTCCGAACTTTGGGTATGTCTGAAGTCTTAAAATATGGTGGGATCAAGGAGTGTTAGGCCAC
>JAOXYI010158595.1:0-11505 GCA_028566495.1 Lithophaga antillarum | reverse complement strand
ATAAAAGAGAAAGGTGTAAAACTGACAAAATTGTTAGTTTTTCGGAATGGGTTTTTGGTCGTAATCATAAACGCAATTGTTGGTTCAATATAAAAAGAATGACTACTGGAAAATCTAACAAGTTACTAACGTGCCCCCGTTTTCTATGTCTACATTTTAGAAACATTATGTAAAACAAGTAGAAATTTACATTTCTCATACGCAGCGATCAATTTTT
The DNA here is from genome assembly GCA_028566495.1 of Lithophaga antillarum. Taxonomy (NCBI): domain Eukaryota; kingdom Metazoa; phylum Mollusca; class Bivalvia; order Mytilida; family Mytilidae; genus Lithophaga; species Lithophaga antillarum. The sequence continues at coordinate 11,288 of JAOXYI010158595.1, read as the reverse complement.
CTCAGCTCAAATCCTCACCAACAGTATTTCAACGTTTTATCTGTAGTTATTGCTTGTATTGGCAATGTTTGTAGTACATTTTACTGGAAAATTATACTATAAACACCAATAAATTGTGTTCTTTAGCAATTGTTTTCTGGTCATAGCGACCACAGTCAAGTTACTACAGTATTGATCAATCGATTCTTTAACATCTTGGATAGGACACTGACCGACAGATTCTTGCATATTTAAATAAAACATATACACAAGACAGCTGTCGTGTGAATGATAGTCATTCAGATATACAATTTAGACGTTTTTGACATTTAATATACCAAAAGAATTGGAAAATCATTCTAATACTTGCGAAAGTGCTGATTTTTGTAGTTTTTACTGTCAATACGTTAGGTACATGTAACATAATGTTTTACTATTAACTAACTTTTCAATCAATGCCACATCATGCATAACGGAATGCTGTTGATTACATATAATTTCGTTTGTTTGATGGCTGTAAGTTTATTGACATTCTTGGTATAATGAACTGTTATATCGATTTCATATAGAAGAGGATGCTTTCTGGTCACAACATCAGCATTATTTGTGTTTTGACATGCTCAAGTGACCAGGTTGTCATCTCTTGATTGTTTTCTGATAGAAAATCAATATTAATAGGCTAAGTGTGATAGATGTAGAATTATACTGAGTAAATCTAGTATAAGTTTATTGGAAAATATGTTACCAGGCTGTTTGCTACTTTTTATGGTCAGAATTATTAAATATGGAGCATGTCATATACTCAAACGCACAGTTGAAAGTTGGACACATCAGATTTCTTATCCTTTGAATATTTGACCAAAAAGGAGAAAAACTCAGATACTAAATTGCTTGGCTTTCCTTTTCTTTGCGTTTTAAAGATAGAGTCGATGGGCTGGTGATGATGCCCTTTTTGTTGTTATTGGCTGACTGATTGCATTTTAAAAGTTAGATAAGACTTCACATAATGACGAAAAGCTGCAGTATTGAAATATTACATGTTCTTTCCAACAAACTACCCTCAGCACCACGGAGGCAATATGAGTACTCGATATTCTCCTCTAGTATCAATCTAGGTAAAGTTTGTGTATAGGTTGAATTCCCAGATACTGTTCATTGTTTTCTTTTTTAATTGAAAAGGATTTAACGATCAATACAGTAATATTTCAGCAGCTATATTATAGCCACCAGTATTTTCGAAAGCTAGAGTACCTCCGATATGTCCTAAAGTAACACGTAAACTTTATTACGCGCAGTTCTTGGAAATTTCAACAATTCAAAATGTTCGGACTGCAAATGCAAGGCGATTACAATCTGATCGCATCGTGATTGCAGACAGACATACTAAGCACAGGTTGATCGATGCGGTCTGACCACAAATAAACGATTTTTTCTTTGCCCTCATTGATCCCGAAAGTTAGCGCATTTAATGTTAGGTCCTGTCTACTAGCTATAGTCACGTGAATGCGCTCATTAAGCTCAAAATGTATCAGTCATAACAGCTTGAACAGTATCATAAATTACTCCATTATGCGAATCATAATTGCATCTTTGCGCTCAGTGAGAGTTGCCGTATATTGAGCTTGCGATTACTCTAGAAATGCCTGATGGATATTATGAACTTACCTTTGCACGTAAGAATTACTTACAATTTGTAAACTGCGATAAATAAGACTGTAAAGGAAGTGGTATATTGAATCCGAGATGTTTGAAGTCGGAAGGTATTTTATTTACGAGTCCTATAACCCCTAATCATATGTACCCTGTTAATCATTATACCGTTTCGATCAAGTGGAGCTGTCGAACTCCCCGATCTAGGTACACTGTGCGATCATTGATAGGGAGTACTACAATCACTACGCGGATAGGATGCAAACATTGGTCGCACTTAGTTGATTGCGATCATCAAGTGTTAATTATATCTCAATGAATCGGCATGTTGATCTCAAAATAATTAAATGCCAAATGCAACATGACCGCACTGTAAGTAAATCTTGATTGCACACTAAGTATTACATTAGATCAATGTTGAATTGTCCGAATAATGTAAGACACGAGTCGAGTTCAACATCATTTGAGTGTTTACTAAATAATTAGCCGCGAACTAACATTTTATAGGTGATAGACTCATGCTGTGTAAAAGTAAATGCGAGACCGGTTACCTAAATCGGTAAGGCTCTGAAGTATCTCTGTACCTTGTTAAATGATGAGACGTCATATGTGGACATCATTTGAACTACAAGTTGTACATTCTTGCAATTGGTAAATTTATAGCATTTTGTAATGCAATATATATATCTGTTAACATTAGACTGCACGTATGGCTACATGTGTCAGTTGAAAAATGTTTCACAAAAAGAAAAAGAAAGAAAGAAAGAAAGAAAAAACCCCAAAAAACAAGGGATAAGGATTCAGCAGTTTTTAGATTTGACGTTACTGAACTCATACATTTTTTGGTAATTGATAATTTCAACATTATATCTTGAATTTCCAAAACTGAAATTATATCTTTAGAACTGAAAATATGTCGACGAACCACCTTTATCATTCAGTAAGTAATAGTGCAAGCACAGTACCAAGATTTAATAAATTTACTGAATGCAGGACGGTTGTTTTACATTAAATCCAAATGCAAAGTTTTACAAGACGTAATATTCGATGCACAAAATACTATGCCAAAATTTCAAGAACTATTGTCTCCTTACTTGTAGAATGTTCATGAAATTTCTTTTTAAAAAGACTTTACAACAGAACAAACATCTGAGAATATTTTATGCTCAAGGACACCTCCGACAGTGGCCTATGAAGCTGACAAAGGCTCTAACTATCCTATACAATCTAAAGCCTTGGTAAATGTCATATTTAGCTACGACTGAAAACTATCAATGCCTTCTTACAAACTGAAAAGGGATAATAGAATAACTATAAGATCGTCAAAGACTTACTCATCTAACATTAATCAAAACTTGAAAGCCTTCAAGACAGACATTCGAAGGACGTTCTGTCTCTAGAACACTATTATGAAAATTGTTTTCGTCGCTGCAGACAGCAATTACCATTCTAAATTTTATTCTGAGCAAGCAACTCATTGAAATATAGTATAAGCATATCACGGGAGGCACTTTACTCTAATAATGTTATTGCTAATAATATATCTTGTAAAGCTGCTGCGTTACTCATAAATAGGTGAGTTACGTATTACAATGAAAGAACTTAAAAGTGTAAAGATAGGAGAAGATATTGTATTTTTTGTAGAGAGGACGCATCACCAATATCGAAAGAAGAACCATTACGATGTGGCAGTCTGTGTTACAGAAGTTTTAGATTTTGTTTGCATTTTGTTATTATTCGGGTTTTTTTTTGGAGGGGGAGGGTGGGGGTGGTTTTTGCTTTATTTGGTTTGGAAATTGCTAACGTAGCCCAGTTAACAAGAAAGTTATACAAATATCACTTTGTAAATTCATTGAAACATTAGTTAATTATTTAATTTCCTTGTTTCATGGCGTTAATTTCTATGAACTTATTATTTTATGTTGATTTTAAAACATATGTTAATTTTGTGTGATAAATATACAACCAGATAGGTTACATTGTACTATTGCATCACGGTTGAATGTAATGTTACCAAGAGAAATAACAGCCTTCTGAGTAGACTTGTTGAATAAACATGTTTATCTCACGACAGTAGAATACAAAAAAAAGTCCTGGCGTAACAAGGTAACGCCGATACAAATACGAAAGATCAAAGGAACAACCAAAATCAAGACAAACTCCCCTTGCAAGACAGAGAGTGAGAAGAAATGCATCTGTAAGTTAAGCTTCTTCTGTTCTGCCAGGAGCATCCGTTCCCAAAGCCTGTTTATGTTGCAGTTTGTGGAAGAGAGAAATATTCCTTCAAAACGCGTCTACAACCTAATCGTATTTCCCTTTGGATATCCCTACCTGCAAAGCAATGTAGCAATTGTCGTATCAACGTCCATTAGCTATTTCTGATACCAAATGATTTGATCCGAAGATATTAAGAGGTTAATCTTGACCTGAAGTTATTAAGAGATTAAAAATGACGTCACAATGTTTGGCCCTGAGTTATCAACAATTGACCCAAACTTCCTGTTGCGTCAGCGGATCTCCCACAAAAATAGCAGATTTAAATATTTTGGGCCTTTCAAATACAGGAATAACATGCAATAAATATATTATCAGATTGTATGCAAAAAGATACTGACAAATATCAGCCGCTCGACACAGTATGAAGCGTTCTGGCTCTTTCGCTACGTTCGATCGATCCGAAATGCTTCAGATTGTGTCTCGCAGCAGATATTTGCAGATACATATACATATATATATGCAGAAATCCAGATAATGCGTACATACACGAACTGAGACAAAGATTTCGTATTGACCAACTCATGATGGTGGTAATAATATTTTTGAAGTGATAATTACAGTAACCTTGTCTGAGTACTTTACCTGACAACAACAAATCTTTGCTCAGAAAACTACGTTAGCTACACCTTGCAAGCTAGCAAATATCGTACCAAGGATGATACATAGACCTTGCATGCAGAAACAGCAGGAATGTTGCTACTCTGGAACGGAAAGTTTACAACAGGAATACTACGCGTTTGTTACAAATCCGAGAACGTAATACTCTCTGTCAGTTTCTGTGAATACGTCTAAGTATGCAGTTCATCTGTTGTGTCTGTTGTATCCTTTAGTCTACCTTTCAGAATATACAAGGTGCAAGTCGGATTGCTGAGTGACAAAAGGTCATCTATATACAGAACGTGAAATTAAAGAATTTGGCTAATTTCTTTTTCTATCTAGTGCATCACAGTAAGTGTTTTCATGTGCATTCCCTGAATGTCAATAATTCACAAAATTATTTGAAAGTACAGACACTAAATAGTGTTGGATTAAACCGGTTCTATCGGTACCAAAATCTCTCCTAAATCTTGTCTTCCGCATCAAACCCTAGCAATTTTCATTGTCATAATTCATTTACAATTCACTTTGAATACGTAAAATACGGTAATTTTTGTATATTTCCAATTCTTTACAATGGTCATTGTTTCACTCTGTACATCTACAAAAGGGAATTTTCTTCATTTTTGTTTTCAGTACAAGCACTTTAAAGTAAAAATTTTACGTAGGACTAAAACTTGAAATATTTCCTCTTAAATCATATTGACGATTTCCTACGAAATGAAAGGTTATTTATTTTGCAGCTATTATAAACTACATGTGCTCACAAAAGTCAATTTATATGAATACATCCGCGACAAATTACTTTTGCTGTATTTGTTATCCGTTTCGGAATAAATTGAACGAATGTGAGAGACTCGGTAAGGTAACACATACTTTAATACTAGGTCGATGTCCTTTAAACTGATAAATTATTGGTCTTCAAGGATATGCAATCTTAACTGGTTACAAACAAACTAACATGCTATATATAGAACTGAAAGTTATTAAAATGGTATTTTTATGCACATTTTAGAGTATCATCTGATTAACATAGCTGAAGATATTATGACCCTAAATATTTAGTGAGTTTTGATAATTGATGCAAATTATGACTGGTCAATTATTAAAAAAAAGACATCACAACAAATTGCACCATTACTTTCCTTAAAAAACAAAACAAAAACAAAGAAATAAGGAAGCGGCGAGATATCCCGATTTGGTACCGACACTAAATAGTGTTGAGTTAAACCGGTTATATTGGTACCAAAATCTCTCCTAAATCAAACCCTAGCAAGTTTCATTACCATAATCCAAGTACCATACTAATTTATATAATAACGCGTTCAGTTGAAGCTGTGTCACGTTTCCAATCTACATGGTCTTAAAATAATCGTTGTCCTGTTTTTCACAATCAGTTTAGTGTCTAGATCATAAGATAATACTAGTAAAGATCAATAATGCAATTGCTTTGACAGCTACAATTAGAAGTTGTCAGATAAATTTAGCTTGTCTGGAGTGATCTTAAATACAATAGGTCTCAATTGAAGCCATCACAATTCATCATTCCTCAACTGTATTTCAGTGGCAGGGGACTTAAGCTATCATATTCAAAGACCATATTTCTCCAGCTCATATGTCAAAGAATTATAAATTGCAAAAACAAACTCTGCTTCTTATAATATGCGCCGTCCATGTAATTTGGTCTTTACACTTTGCGAGTCTATTTTTATGATCTCTGGAAAAAAAAGAAAAAAAAATAATTGCAAGAGTGTTTTTATACTTATCACAACATCAACAAAAATTGGTACTATACAAATACTTATGCTGTTGCAGTTCAACTATGAGAACGAGGATCATAAAATACAAGGTGACAAAGGTCTACTCAGCGGGTCAAACCAAATACACCATTTATATATTCTGAAAGTAAAACGTTGCCCTCAAAAACTAATCATATTTAAAACTGTCACTGGAATGTAAAAAATTGTTTAATTGTCTGATGAGTATGTCCTGCGGAAAATTGACAAATTTGGTTTCCCAAATATGCCCATTGTTAATTTCCAGAAGTGTATAGCATGAAACAAACCTGTTCACATCGGTTGGCTAAATAACAAGGGAGTACAGATTCAATACTGAGAAATGCTAAAAATCAAAGCAGAAAACAACTTTCTGCTTTTTAAAAATGCATTGTTTTTGCTATAGAATTTACAATAACGCATTTTTTATGCAATCTAGCCAATAAATTTAATTGGTGGTTCACCTCTGAAACGTTTGAAGATTAAACTACACAAGGACGTCAAACATGCATGTCAAACAGCTTACTGAATAACTGCATAAAATTTACATAACGAACGGTTTTCACCTTTAGAACACAGGTAAAACCCGATGACTTGTATCCGCTCACAACAGTCTGAAATAAATCATCGATCGATTTAAAATTAAAATTGCAGTATAGGCATTTTTTGCTGAACAACCTTGCTATTAATGTAAAATCAAGAGAGTGCAGCGAGCATAGCTTAATTCTACAGATACTAAATGAAAGGAGTGGATGATTCGATATTAATCCTTGAATATACGCCTCTCTAGTACACCAGAAATTGTTCATGGCATGCTGCCAATGTTTTGGTCTGCTTGTGAAATATATAAGAAGAAATAGGCTGTAAATTCCGTGGGAGTTCATGTCGTATTGAAAATAAGCATTATGATCGTGCATCGAATACGTTTTTGGTGAATATACATATACCATCTGTCCATCAAATGTAGCTGAAATGGGAGCAAAATTTAGAATGTAATGGAAGCCAAAATATTTTTTAAAAATTTGCCAAATGTAAAAACCTAATTCAAATTATTGAAATGTGTACAAGATAACCCATATTACAGAACTTAACAGCGGAAAAAATGCAGCTTTGATAGGTCCAACGACTGTCCACAAGCCTTATTTCATTTGAAATGTAACTTCTTTTATGAATACAGCCAGAAGTGATTCACAACAGGAAAACATATATGTCCGCATCAACATTTTGTTCTGGTTAATTCTAAATTAGGTCTGATGATTTATTGGCTTGACACCCTGGTGTTTTTTTTCTTCTTGCATCAGATAATTGTAAAAGGTATACAAACAACGCTTTTGTTGGACATCTACTTACATTTCATCTTCTGATTTAGTAATCTACTTATATTTGACCTGTGTCGTTGGTCAAGAAATCTAAGGCATCGTCAGGTTTACTTGTAAATATCACTTACTTGCTCCCGTAAAGAGAGAGAGAGTTCGGGATTAACTTTAACATGCTATGATCCACTGGAACCTTATGTTAGAAAGAATATTAGTGAAGAAAGACTCGTTACACATGCTTCTTCCATCAATAAGGCTGGTTCCCATGATATAGCTGAAAACATGCAGAAAATGACATTATACCGGAACCAACAATCGGTTATGACATTTTATCAAGTTCTTTTATTTTTGTTTTTTCATTTTGTTACGTTTTGGGAATTCTGAATATTTATGTTTTAACATGTGGGTTTTCCATCGCACCGTATTTAACAAAAAATTCTACATAGATTTAATCTGTGACTCAAAGAAGGCAAATTACTTTTTTTTCTTTACATAAATTATACAAGTTAGATTTATTTCAAGCCCTCAGTACATATTTAGAGGAAAATACATTGTTAGGCTTGAAATTCATTGTGTTTAAGACCTTCATTGCAGAAATATTTGAATTTATTATTCATGTGGAAGTTACAAAATCTGATATTATAATTTTATGTTTTCAGAATATAAAATATAGAAAAAGTTTAGTAAAATTATTCAATGCTACTATTATTGTAAAAAGTTAAAAGCATTTTGCATTGCCATTTGAACGATTTTATGGCAATATAAAATGTCATAGATCCGATAACAGTATATGCTGTTTATTATTGTTGCACATTCAAAAGTATTTTTCATTGCCTTTTGAACTACTTTAGGATAATAAAGAACATCGTAGATCTAATAACAATACAGTTTAGACTTGACAACCACATAGAGTCAGATACAGGTACAAAAACTGTCCTGAATATGTCTTGTTTTCAATTGTAGCGAAAGATAACATTAAAATGTGATCACATTGTACGGATCTTTACTATACTGTAAGGATCCTATTTTTACCTGGACAAGGTTGTTGTCGATATGTAAATCCTGCAAAATACCTACATGTTCATTAGAATATAAGGCAGGCATAAAGAGAGACCATAAAAAATCCGCATAGTAAATTATCATCAATCGATGACTTGAAACCCTGAACATACTCACTAGTGAAACGTCTTGCACATGTCTTATGTAATATTCTTTTAAAACTAGTAAGAGTGATGTAGGTACAAAACAGATGTACTGTATGGTTTAGAAATATATCCCTTCTCACTGTACGGTAATCCCATATTGTACATGTTACAGTAAAATCAGGGGTAACTGTACTGTAATTGAATAGTAGGAGTTTACTGTCGAAAATTGAGTTTTTGTAGCAACAGTGGCACCTAATATAGAAGAAAGCAACTATTCAGATAATACGGTTATCCGAAACGTCCACAAAATTAAAATAGCAGTGTAGGTACATATTGTATTTCTTTGCTGAAAAACCTTGTTAGAAATGTGAATCAAGAGAGTAGAACCTTAATATTACAAAGGTAGAGAGTGCATGAACTGACATTAATACTTGAATATACGCCTCTCTTGTGCACCAGAAATAGTTCTTGGCATGCTTGGTTTGCTGATAAATAAAGAATTGGCGAGTAATTGTCGTGGAAGTTCATGGAGTATTTGAAAATACGCAGTATGATCGTGCATCGAATACGTTTCTGGTGAATATAGCATCTGTTCATCACGTGAAGCTGAAATGGGCGTAAAGTTTAGAATATAATAGTTGACAAAATGCTTTAATTTTTTTTTACCAGCAATTGACGAATGTAAAAATACATACAAGATGACCCTTATTACAGAACTTAACGGCAGAAAAAATACAGTTATGATTCGTCCGACCTCTGTTCACAAGTCCTATTTTCATTTGGAAATGTGACTGCTTTTATCAGTACTGTCATTTACAAGTGATTCACAACATGGAGAGCCAACCCTCCGATCAACTTTTTACGGTATTCATTCGAAATTTGATGATGATTTATTGGCTAGATACCCTGGTGTTTTTTCTTCACACATCAGTTACAAAATGTAATTGTAAACGGTACACAAACAACGCTTTGGTTGAGCGATCTACTTACTTTCATTTTCTGATTAAGTAATATACTTACATTTAACCTGTCTTGGTGGCCAACGGAGATCTAAGGCTTCCTCACGTTACCCTGTAAATGTAACATACTCATAGCCACAGAGGGAGAATTTCAGCTTTACTTTGAAGATGCTTTGGTTTACTGGAACTTATGTTAGAAAGTGTGCAAGTAAAGAAAAGCCAGTAAATCTCTTGTAACACGAACTTTATCAATAAGACGTTCCGACGACATAGCTGAAAAAAATTGACAGTAAACTTCAATCAGTAATCGCTTAAGAGGTTTTTTTCAAGGTTTATTGTTAATTTTTTATTTTGTCACGTTTTTGGAATTCTCAAAATATACTTTTTGACAATCGGGTTTTCCTGACTTCAAGATGAGTACAGTAGCACTGTCTTTAAACAAAATCCTGTGTCCTCTTTCTGCACAGACTTAATCTATGACATTATTTCTATTTTCTAAAGCTTTTATTGATTCAAGGTTATCCATGTGTTTAAACATGTAATTTTTATATATGTTTAGCAAACTCTTTCCAGGTCATTAATTTACTAAAAAATCAAAATCTTAACGTACTATTTTTTTGTGATTTGCATAAATTATTTCAGAGTTTCCGTACGAACATTTGTACTGGGAAGGGGAGAATACCTGCATTTGCTAAGCTTAAAATTTATTGTTTTACAGCTTTATTACATAAATAAATTTGTTACTCATGTACAAGTTAAAATATATGATATTGTTTGTTGTTATGTTTTCTCAATTTTCTCAATATACGTAAATATAGAAAAAAGGTAGGATAAATGTTTTGATAGTACTATTATTGTAATAAGTTAAAAGCATTACACATTACCATTTGAACGATTTTATGGTAATACGAAATGTGATAGATCCGATAACAGTCACATGCTGTTTATTATTGTTGTAAGTTAAAAACATTTTACATTGCCACTTGAGCCTCTTTATGACAATAAAAATCATCATCACAGTTCAAGACTTGGCAACCATTTTAAGTATTAATTCGCACTTACAAAAGAGAAGACTGAAAGCTACAAATGGGTCATATCCAGTTATGGGAATTTTTCCTGAAAACGATAAGAAAACAATGAGAGAAACGCGTAAACGAATACTACTGGAAAAATTCGCTTGATGTACCTATATTCGTGACATGTGTGAAAATCTGATGAAGCTTGTGGTTTTTTTTTAGAATTCCCAGAAATCATATGGAGTTTGAAACAACTAGATTATGAATTCTCGATTTCAAAAGTAGCTAAAGGTTACACTAAAAATACGATCACACTGTACTGTAAGGATCATGTTTTTACCTTGACAAGGTTGTCATCTGTGTGTAAAGCGCTGCAACACGTCTAAATTTTCAAATACAAGGACACAAAAAATAAAACGCGAAAGATGTTAAACTCCTAATGTGTTTAAAATGGTAATAAATTGAATAACAAATTCATTGAGACGGTTGTAAGGTACAACACCGTTATATCCGGTTTGTGGTAGTTTTATTTTTAACTTTTGTATTTAACATTAATCAAATTCCTGTTAAGGTT
>JAOXYI010158486.1:0-11508 GCA_028566495.1 Lithophaga antillarum | reverse complement strand
CAAGTTTGGTTCCAATTGGCCCAGTGGTTTCAGAGGAGAAGATTTTTGAAAAAGTTAACGACGACGGACGGACGACGGACGCCAAGTGATGGCAATAGCTCACATGGTCCTTCGCATCAACAGATCATAAGCATCAATTCTACATCAAAATCACAGCAAAAACAAAGAATGTAGCAGGAGTTTACGTAACGTGGTAATTCATATATTTCTAACTTAGCCCGCCCCTTAAAGGGCCCTGACCCTCAAATCCAAGACCTTATTGCACATTTGTAGACTATAAACCAATCTGAAAGACCAAAAGTAAAAAATGTAGTTTATTTCACGTGTCAATTTATCTATAATTTTTTGGCCCTTTAAGACACCCAAATCCGAAATCCACCTTATTGAGCACCTACAGATCACAAGCAACAATCTGTACCAAAATAAATGACCCAAAACAAAACATGTAGGGGGAGTTTACGTAACACGCTAATTTACTCATTTGTGACCTTTTTTGACCCTTAAATGAATCCCGGAACCTAAAATCGAAATTCCAAAACCGTAGCAAAAATACAGTTGCTATCCTTTAAAGAATATTGCAACACGAAAAAAAATGCTTCAGGGGACAAAGAATAAAATGATTGTTAAAAACAAAATAATGTTTTTGTAATTAGGGACTAGTATAATGAAATGTACACAATAATCAATATGCAGTTTAGTTTATGCAAAATAAAGTAGATTACATGTACGTCTGCTTGGAAACTTATCTTATTCAAGTATTTTTTTTTAATCTTACCAATGCTGTTTTATTTCCATGTAAATCTAGTTTTGGAAATAAATATTCCGTCAGTGATTGCTTCTTTACTTCAAGATCAGGATGAGGACTTCCGAATACAGTGCGAAGTGCTGACGAGGTACTGAATAATCGCTGATAAATATTCTTTGGAACTGACTTTTTAGTTATCCTCAATATTAAAGTGATTACGTTATATGTCATTGTTTCTCAACATACAATATAAAATGTCATACAGCTTGAAAGAATATAAAAGCGTCGGTCGTATTTACTTCTAACACACTTCACTGGGTTTTCGAAAGGCATTGATACGTTAAAAAATCACGTAGCTGTAAAATCAACAACTCAGGTGCAAATAGGACATACATGTATTATATTTCTATATGAACTAGAAAAACTACTTTAAATGCAGTTATACATATTAAGCCCGGTATACACGATACAAGTTTTGCATCCAAGTCTCAATTCAAGAAAACCTTGAATTCATGTTTGTGTATATACGATGCACACACGATGATTACACACAAGTTTTGGCGGGAAATACAAAAGACAAAACGGCATTTTCGAGAGGTGAGGAGAAAGCCCGGTAAAAACGATACAAGTTTTGCATCTACACGATACAAGTTTTGCATCCTAGTCTCCATTCAAGTTCCTTGAATTATAGTTTTTTTGATCGGGTATACCATACAAGAAACTTGGATCAAAAACTTGAACTTAAACGGATTTCAAAGGATTCGGTCTTCTGATTGGTCAATCTCCATCCAAGTTCCATCCAGGTTGAAAGAAAAATAGGATGCATTTCTATTCCATCCAAGTCCGTTCAAGTTTTTTGATTCAAGTTTCTTGTATGGTACGGTATACATGATAAAAAAACTTGAATTCAAGACTTGGATGCAAAACTTGTATCGTGTATACCGGGCTTAAGTATTTTGTTTGGATGGCCAGAACTATATATTTTCAAGTTTGAGGAATGGTATGCTTAGAACAATTCCAAGAATAGAAATCAAGAAATTAACACTGCAACATCAGTTGTTTAATGATGTTTATTTAGTGTATTTTTTAGATTTGTTTGTTAGCAGTAGGTGCTAATTAATGAGATTTTTACCATTAAGCTATAGAATGTGGCAATTTCTTGGTCGGTTTCCACTGTGAAAGAATATGTTTGTATTTGATATTCTGTGAAGAAAATTGCCTTCACAGTTGCTGTATTTTACTGCAATAGATGAATTGCATGGCAAGCTTATAGAAATTTTTCATCATAAATTATCAGAAGATATGAAAATTGATTTTATGAAGTGAACTAAAAGCAGTATAATTTTATAAAATGAATCCTGCCCCCTTGCTACCATGATTCATTTCAGTTGGGTGTATTTTACAGCAGAAAATTTATTGTGATTGGCTGGGTTGAACCATCTTCTGGCATTGAACAGTTATAGGCTTAGATTTGGGATAGCATATCCATTGATGAACAGGAATTGAAGTGTTACATATTTAGACTCCCGGATGGACCTTTTTCAAGTCTGTTTAAACAGGAATGTGTAAAAATAAGGATGCAACCCTGTCCTGTCTTGGAGAAAATAAAATTGAAAACAAAATTGTACAGCAAAGTAGGTAGTGTTATTTTAGAAACAATAGATGGTATTAAATTATCACAGTATGGTAATTATATGCAAAATATCAAATGTTATTATAGAACAATATATCTTGTTATACATTGGTATTTATACATTTACAATGTGTAAGTATGTATACTCATTATGTCATCATTTGTTGTAATGTGTAATCTTTGTTGTAATTTAAGTGTCATTGATATTCATACAGTGTTAGAAATAAAATTTTTCCTGAACTTGCCCGCAGGGCAGTTTACTTTGAATTCAGCTTGTCCTCCAGGATTCTATCTTGCCCTGATATTTTTTAATGTGATAGGCTTTTCAAGGAAAACTGTATGGACTCTACTTTTATGCCAAGGCTGCCATATACTACTTTTACTTCAAGGCTGCCATGTTATTGTTGTCTTCTAAAGTCAGGCAGCTGCAAGCTATTTTATGTTAATTGATTTTACTGGATTGTTGAAGAAATCGACCGATGAAAAAGTAGTTAATATTTATGAACTCGGTATTCACTATGGCAAGAACACTAACTGCTGAATAATGTCCTGGAAATTACCAGATGACTGAAAAATTAGACTTGTCCGTCGGCAGAGTTACTTTCAATTTTAACTTGCCCGAAGAGATTTCAACTTTGTCGGGCAAGTGGAAAAGCACTTATTTCTAACACTGTTCATATTAGTACTAGTATCATAATGTATCTGAAATCTCATTTTGTATTTCTTGTGTAGCCCACCATCTCTGTTTGAAAATTGTTCATGAATAGTTCAAGACTTTGTATTTGATAAGCACAGAAATTGTTCATGAATAATTCATGAACAGTTCATGATATTGTGAAGTGGAGACTTGAATAGAGCATGTCACAGAAAGTAGCAAAAAATCTGCCCAATTTTGCAGCTTTTATAGTCCAACTGTCAGTGTATTGTTCATGGCAATTATTGACGAAGTGTATATTTGTTAAAGATCAAGGTATAATTTGAATAAGTGTAGGCAGAGAATGCTTTTCAGTATATGCAAAATGACATGTATAGAAAGACTGCTTCTGATTGGCTACTAGCTGTCATCTATGCATTCTATATTCTGTGAACAACAATGAGAAATGCAAAATTTACCATCATTAATTTCCAATACTTCATGTATAGCTTAATAAATCTGCAAGTGATTGCGGAGTAAAAAATGGAAATACAATTTTTATGCAACTTTGATCTACAGAAACATTGTAGATGTTAAGATGTTATTTCTGGACATACTGTTTTAACAATTGCAGCATTGCAGAATCTGAGTCTGTTCATATTTTTAGAGGTTCACTTGCAATTTTATAAACTGATACATGAAGGACTGAAAATTAATAATGGCAAATGAGCATTTCATATTTTTACAGTGACTTTGCAGAATTAGCAATATAGAGTTTAGTTTACAGACATGACAGATATGATCTTATTCTAGCCTTTAGACTTGACTGCCTTTTTGATGGAATTTCTGTGTGAGAACGAGGAATGTATTGTACTATATATTATCAAACTATCATGTAATATACAAATGTAGTGCTTTGTGTATAGCATTTCTAGAAGAGAGACAAGTTTATTCTGTAAAGTCACTGTAGCACTTATGTTGTCACTTTGTAAAGCCAGAAAGTCCATCTCATACTTTTAAACAGTGGCACACGTAGTGGTGGGGTATTACATTATATTCATTTGCCGTCCATATGTCCATCCCCATCTGCCCATCCGTCACCTTTTTCATCAAGTGATTTTTGTTCCGTACAGCAGATTTTCGTCACACTTGGAACTGTTGGCGCAAACGACAAAACAAAATAAGTTCAATTTGCAGGTCCGTCTGGGTTCCAGAGTTATGGCCCTTGAAATATGGTGGGATATCATGTAATAGGCTTCTATTTCTATTTTTATCTTTGATTCTGATGAGTTTAATGTTATAGATTTAAGCTGAATAAACAAACATCTTGAATTTCTGTGAAAGTTTATTAGTCCTGTCATATTGTTAATTTTATCACTTTGTTTAGTAATTTTACAATGTTTACTAAGATGTGTAGTTTTAGTTTGTCTTATATTCTAAATTCTGTAAAGATTTAGCATTATGAGCTTGTTTTAAGACCTTGCATTATACAAGATTTCAGTTTGAAGCTATGGTTCAAAATATATGTCCAATTGGACATTCAAATCCTGATTATACTTGAAACCCATATCACCATAAAATGCATTTGTGATTTTGAAGATCTTGGTTTGATTTTTCCAAGACTTTCCCAGTATTCTTAGATTATTGTTTGATAATTTTGTACCATTATATCTATCCTTGTAGTCCCACCCGTTATTCTCTATATATCGTCAGACCAACCAAGTTTTTGGATTTCACACCAGATTTCATACCCCGAGGAAAACAAAATCATGACCAAATTTACCCTAACTTTTCCACTTAAACCCTGAGAATGAACTTTCTGGTTTATGTGTTGTATATACATCTGCACCAATATCGATAGATATTAGAACTTTAGTATAGACTGTATGCTCCTTCTTGTTTCAGCTAATTGGGGTTTTCATAGACAAGGTTTCTGTCAAGCGGGATTCAGTGCTACATTGGCAAATGTGAGTTATCTTTCACCATCTTTCATTTTGGTAAATGGTATCATTTATAAAAAAGATATTCTGTGTGTGAAAATATTATGTCTTTGTGTCAAAATATAATGGTATCTTTGTTTGAATAATGTCCTTGTGTAACATTCAGTAAATCGTAAACAAGGTGTCTTATGCATGTATGGAATCCAAATGTTCAATGAAGCAGATTTGATTACATAATATTCACACAGGGTTTGCCAAAATCATGCAGGCAGAAGTGGGAGACACAGTTTCCTTAATCTTCTGCAAGTCTTCATGCATTGACTGTGGGGAGAAGTTTTTGTCTCCCTTTTCACTGACTGAGATTCTACTTTCTAACATGTGTTTAGAACATTTATATGGAACAGGCCTAGTTTCCTCACTTCTTCCTGTTCTTTTGATATGGAAAAATCACTACTCCCTGTTATTCTGAAGTGTGGTGAGCCTTGTTAACACAAGACTACAGATTCTCAAAAAAGATAGGTTGATAGCTCAAAAATATTCAGAAAAAATTTTCACAGGACAAATATTTAATACATTTTTTAATAAGACATTTTCCAGTTGTACAAAATTTTTCTTAATTACACTTATATTTTTGGAATTTCAGCGAGAACACCACTGTATTCTCACAAGGCAAAGTTCAAACTCGTAAAATTTGTACCCTTCTAATTATCTTCATAAATGGGTTTTTATTTTCAGTTCACCATTTTAATGACGTACTATTTTTGTAAATGTTTAAATAATTGTCTAAAACCAATAAAAGAGTATTTTTAAGCCATTTTAAATTTTATGACAACAGAGAAAATGACCCACCAGTAGGAAATATTATATCAGTAGAAACAACAAAATTGAACATTGAAATGATGAGAAACTGTGGGGAGGGGTCTCTTCCTATATAATAATGGGTAGGAATTATCCACATGAATAGGGTCCATTTTCTGGGCAACAAATATGACAATAGGTCACGTTTGAAGCATAAAAATACAAGAATACTCCAAAATTTCCTGTACAGATAGAACAGGTCCTAATTTTGAAGCATGAAATTTTCTTATTAAGGCAAGAATGACACATTAAATATGTTAAATTATGAATAAAATTGGAAATTTTGATGAAACAATTGTTTTTCACTAAAAAAGGAATGGAAAATACATATAGAGGTATGTATTTGAATATAAGTTATTGGTTTTGGAGGCCAGCTACTCATCCTTACCAAAATATTGTCCAAGTTACATACCCCTCCCCCCTACTTTTTCCTTATCTTTCTCCCTCACCTTGAGTGAGAAACAACAAAACAATGTTATGATAAAGATTGTAGGAGTCCTGTGTGATATTTTGCACATTATTTGTCCTTTACAGATTCTAATTTATATTTTCTGTATTAATGACATTTATGAATTTTTAATGAAAAAACAGGGATTAATTAAATTTTTCCTTAAAAGTTTGAAACACAATATTTATAATCATATCCTCGAATCATTTGTTTCCAATAAATGGAATCAAAAGACCTCCAGGGACACAAAGAAATATTTTAATTTAAAAAAAAATCTCTTTTGAGACCCATTTTAAGCAAATTCTGTTTTTATTAACAGCTTTGTGTATTAAAGACCTTTGAATTGATTAAATCTGGCAATATGGCATCAGATTTCAATATATAGGCAGATCTAGTAAATTATGTAAGTTCGGCACTTTGAATGATTTTGTTAGTATAATAGGAATCTTATACAAACTAATTGTTGTGATCTGTGAACTATTCCATAATAATTCTTGTAATCTGGTTCCATGCAGTCGGGATGGGAGATCTACAATCCAGTTTTAATGGTACAACAATGTACTAGCATCCGTGACACAACTAACAGGGATCACAGGTTAAATATGCAGTTCCCATGTGTTATCCTAATCATACCCAAGATCTTCCTTTGATTCATTCAAGACTTCTGGATTTGCCTTAAATTGGTTCTTTATTAACAGGTATGGATCTAGAGTGGGGGTCTGGGGGTTGAAACTCCTCTTTTGTCAGGAAATTTGCCGAAAAAAAGGTCAAAAATTGAAAATTTGGAACTGGAAACCATCCTTTTTTTGTGCAAGATTTATACAGTGGAACCTCATTTCTGTCTCTGGACCTCCCACCCCCATTTTGGAAAACTTCTGGATCCATGGCAGATTAAGGATGTGAAAATGCAAAAATTAAATTATCTTGGCCTGTAGCTGTTTGATGAACAAAGAAGCTGTGTAAGATGTAGGAACAAAATGATAAGGATAATTGTTCTTGTCTATCATTACAGAGATAAAACAAAGTATACAGGTGATAGCATTAATTAGGGAGCAATACACACCATATATTTCTAGATACAGCCATGTGCTAAAAGTTGAATCAACCATAGTACAAGTGACAGCTTTACAGCAGCCTGCCAAAAATAAAATTAAGAATTATTAATGGGTTTAATTCAAAACATAAATGTACAAAAGTACATAAATATCATTGTCAACACAGATTAGATACAGTAGAGTGTCATAAATGAAGTAAATAATTAAAGAAACCTCTCCCTTCTCAAAAAGAAAAAAAAAGTGCTAGGATTCAAATACATGTACATCTTCCAGAATGTGAATAAACCAATAGAAGTCCCCTTCTATAATGCTAAGGCTATTTTGCTTAAAATTTGACATTATAAAGGATGATTTCTGGTGAGGAGATTTAATTAAAGCAAAAATCTAAACATGATATAAAGCATTCTGTAAGAATTTGACCTGAGGAGAGGATGACCTTTTTTGTTAGAACCTAGGAGCACTGTTACATGTTCAGAAGTAAAATTTCAGTCAGTGAAACTTTATGCACATTTCAAAGGAAGAAAATATTCAACAAATCAAATCAGTAACATTAAAGTTACAGGCATTGAAAAATAATCATCTGGTGGATCACTTCCAATATCTCACCAAAATCCATCTTTTCTGAAGCCTGATCATCTGCAGTTCAGACAGGCTTGAAAATATGTGTTCTGTAATCTCAGGTCGTATGTTAATGGTTTAATAGATTAAAAACAGTTAGGCAAAGGACAAATTTATGCAAGATATCAGATTATAAAGGTTAAAGGTCAGTATTATCAGTTCACAGTTCACTTCTTAAGTAAATGCACATGTTAAAATGACAGATATTATGAAAGAAAAATGAATAAGGTAGACATTGGCATAAAAATATCAGATAAGGCCACAATAAATTAATTATTAGATTTTCGTCCCCACCCACCACTATTTTTTTCAACATTAAAATTTTTTTATTTTTGATTTTGAAAATTTTCTTTCATTTTTTAAGGCATTTTCCACCAAAATAGACAAAAAATAAAAAATAAAATATGCCCGCCCACCCCTATTTGAGGAAAAATTTGGATGAAAATCTGATAATTAATTTATTGTGGCTTAAGTCACTATGTCAAAAATTAAGGGCTCTCATAAAAGTGCTGTAAACTTTTTCTGTGAAGAAAATTTGCTATAAAAGGAATGCAGAGAACTTCTGTACATAAAGTCTTTTTAATTTTTTTTTTTGCCATGATGATTAAGAGACAGTCAAATGTCACTAATTGCAAATCAGAAGCTCTAAAAAAATGTATACATTCTTTATGTTTATATAAAGATTGATCTCAACTAATCTACTAATTTTAAATTTGATTGGTCATTTGTAGAATGGAAACAGGCTGTTGATTGGTGCTCCAGGTGCCTGGTATTGGCAAGGTCAGTAATTTTATAGTGCTTGTTCAATTTTATTTGGTTTTATGAAGAAAAATGGAACAAAAAATAGATAAAGATATTTGCACACATTTATTGTGCAGTTAAACAGATCAGGACACAAAGAGTTGTGTTGTTAATGGTACGAAATTATCTTATGCTGTACAACATATAAGTATAAAGGAGCAACCAGTTGATTCTAGGAGGGTGGGTTGTGATGAGACCCTGAACAAACTTTTTTTCTCAAAACATTAAAAACATTTTTTTTTGCTCCTTCACGACCAATTTTTTTATTCACCAATTTGGTCACCCCTTGTGAACTACTGTAGGATGGAGCAGACTTTTTTTCAAGGACCTGAAAAACAAACATTTTTTGTTGTTGAAAATTTGGGAAACAAACTTATGGTTGCTCCCTAATGTTAGGATAGTAAGAATATGGTACTGAAGAAAGTTCTCTTAAATGTCCATAATGTTTACCTGTACAGATTAGAATGAAGTATCATTGACTAGAGTATACAAATTCAGTCCCATGGCTCCTAATGTAGCAAGATGGGGGCTGAATCACTCTTGGCACTTTGAGACCAAACATGACAAAAAAATTACACAAAACTAGAATGAAATGAAAATATCAACAATTATATACTAATTTCAGGAGAAAATGGTGACAATAATTATCATAATGGTTGAATTACAACAAATTTTCAAGACAAGATCTAAACAGAATTTATTAGAATACAATTATACAGTGTTCCCTCTTTATATGGCCCTAATTTGTCAACATCACATTATTGCCATCAATTTCCCAGAAATAATACACTGTCTTAAAACAATGTGCCCTTGAATTATGGCTTCCACTGAATGTTGACAACAATATAATAATGTCCGAAAAATGATGGTATAGGGAGGGTGCACTGTAAAGGTCAGAGATTGCAATGATTTGTTAACTGCAGTATTTCTCGGTAAAAAATATTGAGGATGATTGTTCTTGTGCATATGTATAAAGATGACTAATTAAGCATTCCCAAATAATCAGATTTTATAACTGCAGTCTATTAGCAATATTTGCTCCAATATATGTATAACACATGGGACCGAATTCTACAGTTAGATCCAGCAAGTCTTCCTTGCAGATATTTTGGTCTACTCTAGCTATAGATTACTAATATCTGATTTGTATACATCAGTCTAAGATTTTATATTATTGACAATTTGTACATTTTCCCTTTGATCTTACTGGCTGATATTGTCAGTATCTACTTACTGCAGTGATATGGAAAAATATTGGACATTGTCATACCGAATGTGATGTTGCCGATAAAAAAAAATAATGTTAGTTTAAAGGTCTCGACGGAAATCACCAGATTCACAGATCGCCCTATCGGGCTTGCAGCGATACTGTTGATAATTTCCATCTCAACCTTCATAACTGCTGTTATTCTACATGTCCTAAATATATGTTTTTCTGGTGTCAGTAACATGTCACCAGCAGTCTAAATTTGTGACAGTAAAATCACTAATTTACATAGACAGATATTCAGTTGCAATATGCCTATCTCCTAATTCATATTTATCTTTATTCATCATGACAACGTTGTATTTTCAGGACAAGTATACAACATCTTCCTAGACAAGGGAAATCAGGCTATATCTACTAAAGAAGCTACAGCTGCAGAAGACGATTCTTACAGAGGTTAATGCTTATTTCATTTGGCTAAAAGGTGTAAAAAACACAAAAACAACCCACCCCCTTCCAAAAAAAAAAGTATATTGATTCATATAAAACTGCTTCCTTCAAAAGGAATGTGAAAACCCATTTCAAAGAATTCTTGTTGATTTATTTGATGCTTTTCTCAATCCAGTCAATGAAATTTTATATTGTAAGTGAGAAAAAAGGTATTCTTATGCTTTTACATGGTGATGTATTAAAGTATTGAAGAAGTAAAAATTTTGAAGAGTGTGATGTTTTACAAATTTGACAGGCAGTTCTATTTTAAAGAAAAAATTCACAATATCAGGTATGTGATAAAATTTCTAAATTATGTGATATATAGTTTCATTTAATGGGATATGACCAATAATTTGTTGGAAATTTGAGGCTGTCCTTTGTCCCAAATATGCTTAGCGACAGTTACAGTGTGGTTAAAGTGGATAGTGTTTCCTAAAGTAAAAGATGGGCAGAGTATAGAGTAAGGGTTTCATTGGGCTTACAGATAGTTAACAAGAATAAGATAGGTTGAGGATGATTAATGGTTAGGGTAAGTGTTAGGGTATACACTTTGGTTTTAAAGTTGGGTTAGGATCTGTAAGATTAGTGATATCAGTGGGATCATATCGGATAGGGTCCCCTTTAGTATATTTTAAAGTCAACTGAGATATTATTTATTCAGTAAATTGTGAAAATATTCCTACTTTCTGTGTGATTCCTCAGTATTCAAAAATGTATGTACTTTGACGAGCGTCATACAGGAGGAATATGTGCACAGAAGGACATAAAGTAAAATTCAATTTCATGATGAACCAAAAATAAATTTTGTCCTTTGCACATAGCAAAATGACTATGTGCATGAAACACAATGAATAATGACCCTCAAACACAGAAGCACGTTAAATAAAAATGGGCTAACTCATTGAACGAAAATAACCCTGTACCACCCACTTTGATGTGAAATTACAGAGTCAAAATATAAATACATTGTCCCTGTTACTTGGACAGTAAAACCTTTTAAATAGACTTGCTACAAGTCCCTCTCTAAAAATTATTTTCTATAATCTTATCCTGTATACAGAATTCAAAACCAATACT
>JAOXYI010158376.1:0-11508 GCA_028566495.1 Lithophaga antillarum | reverse complement strand
GACGTTTTTAGTTATGAGAGAGATGTTAAAATTGACATTTATATATGCTGGATGTACATTTTGTTAATGCATGTAGAATATATATGTAATAAATATATATGTACCTTAATAAATTGAACTTTGTGTCAACTCCCAAAGTGATGTCAAATTTAAGATTGTGACAAATGTTCCGGCAGGTAATACATACAGAGCAGGAGACATCTGTTGCCACTCCAGTCCGTGTTGTCCGATCTTTATTTCTTTCTGTTTTAATTCCTTTTTTCTGTTTTGTTTGTGCTGATGACGTCTTGTTATGTCCTGACTATTATTCTACTGTCGCCTTATCATTTAGTGGATTATTTTCAAATCTTATGTGAAGCTTCCTCATTATATGAAGATATGCATATTCTGTCATTTCGTCTGTCCAACCATTTGTCCTTATTATCATGGGTACTGTTGCAGCAACAAAGGAGTGAAAAAGATGAAACTATGATTAGCAGGACGCAGCATACAGACAAAACCATTTTATTTAGTAGATTTTATCCTGTTAATGGTGATTTTTAATACCTAATAAGAACAGAAAACCTCTTTAAAGTGGACAATTTACAGAATCTATTTTACCAAAGGAAATAGAAATTTACACTAGAATATATGGCTAAAAATGGCAAAATTATGATGGCATCTTGTATAAATATAGAATACAATCGTTTGATCACTCAAACCAATTCTGAAAAGATGCTGTGTAAGCAGAAAATTTGATTTTTGAAATATGGGTACCACTCATTATCAAATGCGATGTTACAGATACTACGCCAACAAAAAAATTTATAAAACCAGGTGCCAAAATTACCTTATCTATTCTTTGTGTTTTATTTTACATACATGTATATCGTGTGAAATAAATTTTCGTTAATAATTAAAAATTCAGTATAAATGTTTTCTTTTTATGAATTAAGACAAAAAACGGTATCTTCAATATGATCAACTATGCTGTTCATCAACATATCATGATTATGTTGATGGAAAATTCGATATTCTTGTGACACCATGAATACAATTTAACTATTTTACCATTTCGTCTGAAATTCTGACAAAATTCTTTTCAGTGAAATTATTCAAGTTGTATTACTCGTGGTTGATATTTCTTACAAAAAATTTTCTTTTTTTTTTCAGGTATAAAAAACTGTCAAAATAAAAACAAAACATCCCTTCTACATTCAATGTCATATATCTTTTATTATTAAGATTCATGCTATAAGATAAATAAATGTAGATAAAATTCCCTTTTCAGTTATACATTACAATTAGGTATCTTGTGTTTCCCATAAAGTATCAGTTACTTCTTATTGTTTGCAACTATGATCTAACGATGAAGAATTAAAACAATGTCCCGAAACTTTGCAACCAGAGGTACTTTGTCATACATGCATTTATAGCCAAGTCCAGTTGTTTTAAGACAATTGTAAAACACAGTGGACAAATTTGAATCGTCACACAAAACAAACCAAAAAAAGTAACATTTAGATCAAATCTATATCCCAGCAAACTTGAAGCAATTGACACACATAGGTCTGGTTCTAAAAAACTGAAAAGGGGTGAATAGTTATTGTAGAATTTTTAACAAAGTGTAATACTGTTACATTTCTAATTATAAACCTTCCATTTCTTATGAAACCCCTCTACTTCCTTGAATATGGGGCCCGTATTCCATATGCTATTCTACATGATATTCTAATTTATAGTGTCTAGGTTTTGAACTATTACATGACAACAATATCCTCCCTTGCCTAAAAAGCATATATTTGTAATTAAACCTGAACTTGTCACTCCAAATATTTGAAGATCACCATCATGGAGGATGTATAACGAAAATTTTCAGGTTTCTGTTGGTTTAATCCGTATTTCCATTGTTATCATTGTTATAAGTTACTCAGTTTATGAACGCTTAGTGTATCAGCCTTTTGGGACTAGAGCTTTATGACGGCGTACATGGAGTGAGTGAAGCTTACTCTTCCATATCGTCTTTTCTATTTGCCTTTCTTGTTAAAATTTTAGTTTTTTGGTTTCACCCTTTTTTTCCTTGGCGTTGTTTTGTCTTGGATTGAAGGGCTGTATTATTTATATTCCAGAGCATTTTATAAATACTGTTTACTCTATAAGTACATTAAGATATATAGGTCATCTCAAATTTAGTCTGTATTAGATAAATCATGAGGACGCGGTGTGTCTGTATAAGATACCTCTAAGGCGCTTGCCCCGAGGGATATCTTATTCAGAGTCTGAATGATTTATCTATTTTACAACCCAGCTTTCTTCTTATGCCATACCTACGCAGTATTGATCGTTTGTGGTCAAAATCTTATAAACTATCAGTCCTATTAAGTTTCTCTATTATAGTTATTATTCCTCTGTAATGAGCCTCTGTTGGTAAGAATATATATTGAAATGTAACGATTTCTCGTATCGCTTCAGTGGTGTAGCGGTAAGAGTGAAGAATGTCATGCGAACGACTAGTGAGTCGGTTCTTTGCCATTCCACGACACAATTTTCAACTTCATTTTTAACATGTAACTTTCAGTTTTAAAAGTTAAGGTTTTAATTACATAGTAGAAAACTAGTTCAAAAACTAAATACACACAAACAGCAGGGGTGATCTGGAGTTTCATTTAATTCCACATTATCTAGTTTTAGAATCCTGGGTTTTTGTTTTATAGTACTTGGTCTTTTTTAGACAGGTTACATTTTATTATCATAGTGTAGATTGTTGGTTTTACTACATGTTGTTGCTTTTATAACAATATTTGCAAATACTTTATCCAAATGAAATAAATGATAGAGTTAAGAAAAAGCAAAAAAGGGATATTACATGAGTTTTTATTGTTTACATTTCATAACTTTCGCCTTGATGAAAATCATTCTTCGCTTAAATAAACAAATCCACCTTTTTATTTTAGTTATTTTCAAGAAATATGTCGACTAAGATAATCACAGTTTGTGGATTTTGCCTTATAAGTATCGGCCATGCATTATGTAAATCGTTAGAAGGTAAGTTTACTGTAAATTCCTTACATATTGAGTTGTTCGTTGCGAATACTGAATCTTTGTATAGATATCTCGAGATATTTCAGTCATCGTAATATATCCAGCACTACATATTTCATTTATTGCACCTGATATCACTCCCGTTATTTTATGGGAGTTCGTATTGTCTTAGCTTTAGTTTTCAGTGTTGTGTCTGTATCCTACTTCCACGTTTGTGTTTGTGTTTGATCCTTTGTTGATAACGGTCTTGTCTGGTCCTATGGATATGCGACTTATGGACTTCGATATATTCTTCTTATTCTATGTTGACAGAATATTGTGTAATAATGTTTAGAGAATACTGTGTAACACTGAAATTAATGTAGCATAAAAATAAATTACCTCCGTTCATAGAAAGAATCCCATACCGTAAAGGGCAGTATTAAAATGCTTATTGTTTTCTTTGTAAGTGTTCATGAAGTTATCCCATTTTGAAAACATTGTCACTGTAATATAAATGAAATGTCTCTATGGCCAGTGGAGAAATATGCAGTATACCTCAGTTTCGAATTCTAAATTCTTACAAGAGCTATTACTAGATAGGAGAATAGAACATTCTTTATTACGAATTAAAAAAATCAAGACCCTATTTCATCCTTTACGTTTTATTGAATGTTTACAACACAATTCAACCCAAAATCTGATGATTTTTTTTATATTATCATTTCAAAAACAACATAGAACATACCTTTATTTGACCCATAATAAAAATTCAAAACAGGTTATATCCCTTCCGGAGCACCTGATGTCACACCGGTTTTTATGGTAGTTCGTATTGTCCTGGCTTTAGTTTACAGTGTTGTGTCTGTGTTCTACTTCCATGTTTGTGTTTGTTCCTTTGTTGATAACAGTCTTGTCTAGTCCTATGGATGTAACTTATGAACTTCGTGAACTAACTGAACAATTTGGTTACTCTGTTCTCCCATGTTAAAAAGCTGTCAAGTCAGTGAGATCAATATTAGTAAGTACATACACAGAACTAATGCAATACCTACAAGTAGATGTGGCCTTGGTGATTAAATTTAAATAGCTGTTAATTACATATTAGACTTTTACAGATTGTTTATCAGACAGATGGTATCGATTAATCAGCAGTAGAATAAATTAGCAAATACAATTTACTTAAGGTGAACTGGGCTTTACTTATTTTGTTCGTTACTTGATTTTCTTTATTTTTTATTGATAATATTTGTTTTCAGATAATGATATTCAACATGAAATGAATAGCCAGGACACACCAACAGTACACACAGTATTGAATGTAATACTAATATGTCTCGTCGTTGTTTTAATTGTACTTATTTTGACATGTGGAGGTTGTGATGATATAAAAGGAGACGTTAGTAGTGAATTCCATCCAGCTACAAGAAGTCACCAAAACAACCAGGCTGTGTCAGTAACGTTCAATACAGGAAACAATTTTACGTCATCTAGTGACCTTACATATTCCTTAACTCCTAACAAAGAAGATATTTTATCAAACAGCCAAAGATCTCAAGCGCAAGTTCATATACGTGACAGCAGGACAGATCTTTCGGATAATGCAAGTGACTTTGAAGGATTTACATAATTTGTCTATAATAATTACTTTGCAGGATTACATAATCCATATATGTTAATTATACCAGAGTTCTTAGAAACGGAAAAATATATGATTTTCAAGAAAGTAAAACAAAAATCAAAAGCCCGAAGTAAAAATTGAAATCAAAAACAAGAAGAAATAAATGCAAATGATTGAAAGAGTAGAACGTATCTGCTGTCCCAGTCCACTCTACAAGCAATTCCCTTGTCATACTCCAATTATGAGTGTCCTACTCTTAATTTAATAAAGAAGCAATAAAAAGAGAAAGCAGATACTGAAGTTGAGAAACTCATAAAAAAAGATTAGTATAGATCAAAAAGGACAATATCATTCTTATTTTGATTTTGAACATGTTTGTTAATGTAATATAACCAGTCTACCGCTGTAACCATTAGCATTGTAAGATGAAAACAGTGGCAACTTTTAAACATTCTGATATAACCTTTATAGTGTTGTGGTTAACGACGTAATATCAACTTTAAAACGGTGTAATCAACATTGATCCATGGTCTTTTTATTATGCTGATTAAATATTTATTAATTAACTAAAAGTACATTAAGAATTAACACCCAATGTAGTTTAGACTAAACTAGTGTAGCCCACTTTCCTTAAATGCGGGTCTATCTCGATATATATTAAACAATATCATGACACCGAAATACGACATAAACATAACTTATTTATTGTACTAAACAGAATGAGACGAATACCGAAGTACATAAACCATATATCCATAGGACCAGACAAGACCATTACCGACAAAGGATCAAACATAAACACAAACATGTTAGCAAAAAAAAAACACAGAAACAACACTAAAAACTAAAGGTAGGGCAATATAAACTCCCATAAAAACCGGGAGTGAGATCAGGTGCTCCGGAAGAGCATGTCCTGAGCCACATGTGGTACCCATCGTACTGCCCAGTGTACAAAGTCAGTAAAAAGTCGTAAATCAGGTAAGAAAACAGGAAAAGACTACGATACTGGGAATATGACCGTAATCATCTGTGGTATGGATCATTATCAACAAAGGATCAAACACAAACATACAGACGGAAGCAAAAAACAACTAAAATACTGAAAACTAAAGCTTTGATAATACGAACTCCCGTAAAAACGGCAATCACTTGTGATATGGAATAAATTTTCAGATTTCGACTGCTCATATATTGTGAGTGGTACTTAATCCAAGAGTTGTTGCAATTGCATTTACAATTGAAAACGACAAAAATAAATGGCAAAGCAAACTCTGTCCGTGTCATTGCCTTATTTTCGAAACAATTTACAAAGGTTTGGGTTTAATACTACGGAAGCGTATTAGCGCCAGGTAGAAAAAATTGATTTATTGAGTTATTTCGTCAAACTATTGCGTAGTTTCGCAAAACTTTTGCGTTATTTTGCAAACATTTGCGTTATTGCACAGAACATTTGCATTATAAAATTTTACGTTTTAGGGCAAAGTAAAACCTTAACATAATTTTGTGTTTAATGTATAGATTTCATTTTTAGTGCAATGAAGAGGAAGTGAAATGACTTATTAATGGCTCCTTTAAGGGAAAATTATTTCAAAAATAAACTTAATATTATTGTTTGTTTTCAATAATATTATGTTTGCTGTCTTCCCTCAGACAAACGGGGATACGGTAGCTGCGAGGTACCCGTGCCCATTTTCTTAAAAATAGTTTACGATGCCAGTGCGATCGGAGAAATTTCCAGACCAAGAAAATATTCTTTTATTTAGATACACGGGAATTATAAGCAATAAATCAAAGCATTGTCGTTATTTCTTGATCGATTTCTTTTTCAAGTTTCAGTTACTAGTATATGGCAGTTCATCCATGCGTTACGTAATCTGCAAATCAGAATTCCTTCCACCATATCTATGTTGCAAACAAAACAATCCTAGATATTTATTTGAATATGTCAGAAGTAAATTCTTGGATTAGTCTTCTACATCACCGACGATCAAATGTCATATAGATACAAAGTTGAAAGGCACCACAAAATATCTCATAATAACAATATTATGTTACTGCTAGTACTAATAATTTAAAAATACGCCGAGTGAAAATTTGGAAAGTTTATATTTAATCTAGATTACATAACACTACTCTCAGCTGTAGAATTAGGCCTAAGTTTAAATTTTAGCGCGATAGAGAACTGTAGTGAATATCATTCCGCAGATGACCAACCGGGAAAGTTTGCTGACAAAAAACGTCGTCTGTTCTCTAATGAGAACATGACTATAAATAATATATAACATATATATCCTGGATAGAATATGTGAATAATGGCAATATTGATAATCCCAGACCTAACGGGTAGGAAATAAGTGGTGCAAATGGAATAAAATTTGGTAAGGGGGGGCGAAATTTTTCATTCATTTTTGTTATTCGGCAGTATGATGGATTCAACACCTTTTCATTATCATGGAAAGCTACGATTGTGTTATAACACACTGCAGTAGACCACAAAAATAAGGAATTCTTTCTAAAGCAATTAATTTTATTTCATAACCTTCTAAATATGCATTATTACTTTATTTGACAAACACGACTTCTATGTACTCTTACTCAAATAAAAGCTGCATTTAAAGGGCATCTGTATAACTTTGGAGAAAATTACCCTGATTATTTCATCGCCAACAGAGTTGCAATGGGGATATAGTAACGGGACTGCCCGTCCATAACATTCTTGTGGACACTCTGGACTAAACATCTTTTGAGGGATCTTAACCAAACTTGGTATTCAGTTAGTACATAGGAAGGTTTAGAAGCCTATTGATTTTCAAGGTCAAGGTCACAGTGGGACATTGAAATTGTTGCAGGCGAGGGGATGCTCCGCTTTGCGGTGCCCTTGTTATGTTTTAAATTAGTTAAGTAGCGTGTTCATGCATAGACAATGACGTTCTGTAATTATTGAAATATGAAGAGATATGAGGTAAATGTAAATGAGACAAAATCTCAAATAATATACAAGGCAAAAGCCAAGAAAAGGAAAAGCGTGTATGATTATAATTAGTTATCGTAAAGAGCTATTAAAAAGTAAAGCCCCAAAACTCTCAGTTGTTCCTAGCTATAGCATATCCTCAAACCTTAGTTGTGATGCAAATATCTAATAAAAGTTCCCGAATGTTAAAAACATAATTTACCTACAGGCAACCACGTTCGCAAAAGAAAACTAAACACAAAAAAAACATAAATCAAATAAACAAACGGAAAATTCCTACATTTCCTGTATTTCTGCGGAGGGGGTGGTGGTCAGTGAAAGCCGAAACCAAAAATAAATTGAAACAAATAATAATAATAGTAATAATTTAAGACATTTGGACATAATCTTCGAGGATCAACACAAAGGATGAGTTTATTAGATTGTTTCACAGTTAAAGCCGGGACTACATGGCCAAGTGGTAAAGGTCAATGACTTATGACCACAAGCCAAACAACGCTGTTGTGGGTTCGAGCCTCGCTCAAATATCTTCGTATATTGAGGTTTCGAGACAACTGTCCAAGGTCGAGAGTTTCAAAGGTCTCCCAGCTGTTTTCCTCAATACGTCTGGTAGTCACGATATAGATACAGAATTACTGAAAGTAACCATAAACCAGAGCACAGTAAAAAAAAACTGTCCACAAGCCAGACCAAAAATCCTTTTACAAATAAAATCGTTATTAAAAATCATCAAATAGTAATAATTATTCAAAGAGTATAAACTTTGATGTAAATTAATCCAAAAATCAAATATTGCATAAAAGGGACTCTGATAACGGTACAGTAAAAAATCCTTCCACTCTTATGTGGGCTAATTGTAATGAACAGGTAGATTGAATGAGGGGTTCTTCAATTATCAATGTTGTTTCCCTCTTCGTTCTTTGTTTACTGTTCTTGATCGATTGTATAGAAGGTTTTGGAAAAAATTTCTTGTTACTGACAAAGGTTTCTGAAGTAGTTTTAGCTATAGCAACAGGATTGGTGATAATCATATGTAAAGAGAAGCCTTTTCAGCCACAAGAGTCTGTTAACTTTCCAGAAGAAATTTTACGTTTTCATCACAGACATTTGAATTTTACTGTATTGGTAACTGTATTAACATATACTGTGGATGTTATTCATTTCTTATTTGTCGTTCCTCATATTTTCTTAATTTTTATTGTGATATCTACCTTAAGATTGGTAAGAGATCAAAGAAAAAAAAAACCCAGAAACTCCTAGCAGACCACAAGTCTTCACAATGATTCATTATACACAGGGTGCACGCATGAAAAGTAGGTTCGGTGTAACGTAACTCGCTTTCGTTTTATTCAAATAAAGAGTGTTTCCATAGTATCAGAAGTCTATAATGGACGGCTAATCGTATGGATAAAGTACATAATTAATCACATCAAATCAAGGATACATCCATAGGAAGAACATGTTTCCCATAGGGGTTCGACACATGCCATGATTTTTTGATTTTTTTTAAAAGAGAGTTAGAAAGAAAGAAAAAAATTGTACACCCCTATCAAAAATGTATACCATACACTGTTGTATTTAGTATATAGTATAAATTTTTGGTAGGGGTGTACATTTTTTTCTTTCTTTCTAACTGTCTCTTTAAAAAAAGTCATGGCATGTGTCGAACTCCTATGATGTTTCCGACAACATTTATGTATATTATCAAATTATGGGGATGAAATTACAAAGCTTTCGATAAGAAAAGCAGGATCGAGGTTTGTTGCTCTAGCTGAACAGAGTCACATTACACATTAAATGAAAGTATAGTCTAGCAAGCTGAATTCAACTCAAGTAACGTATGTGAAATCCGTTTTTACGAATTTTCTACGGATCACAAGAAAATTACTCGATGTAAGATTCCGTTATGACGTAATAAGTTTGGATAAATAATCACAATTCATAACATATCTTTCTTGTTACTCGATACATAGAACAAGTAATTAGCTATAATCTTGTTTTGAAGAAATTCATACGATCTTTGTACTTGTAACTGTAATTTCTGCTACAAGGCCTTCGATACCTCCTAGGCGGATTACCAGGTGTGGACTCCATTCTGGAGAGTAATTGAAAATATTTCAGTTTAACGAACACCATTGCATGACAAACATGGGAGTCATACGCGTAAAAATAGTAGTAGTATTAAAACTTACATTTATTGGAATTCAAAGGTAAATACAATCGTTTTACCTGACTTTTTTAACGCTAACCTTATAATAAGTATTTGGGGGAAAAATTAATATGTTACTTTTTCATGTAAATGAAATGATTTGTATACAAGTTCAGTCTTTCACTACGTATGGAAATCTATACAATATTTGTAGATAGTAAGGTCATTACATACTTTACTCGTGAACTTTACGCCAAATGTAGTGTCATATCCGCTCTGCTAGGCACCTGTACTTTCAAACTGTCATTTTCATTAACTTCATAAACTAATTACTTGTAGTCTTAACTTTAACGTATTTAAAATTCTTGTGTTTTTCACAGCAAACTATATGCGGCTTTTTTTAGCACAGACATAGTCCCAGCGAGCTGTCCCTTTTTTAAAAAGAAGGTCAAAAGCCTTTATTTAATTTTCTTTTATTATCTAACTTTTTGGACTTTTTAATGCGCTATGAGAGCGAAAACTTTTTGAGTATCGTTTCAGAAATCCTAAATTGGTTCCTGCTTGTGGCCACATTGATACTGAATGGGAAAGAGTTTTTAGAAATATTTCTTGGCTGATCGTTCGGATAACAGCAAAAAGCTAAAGATAAACCCTGTACATTGATTTTGCTTTATATAACTGAATGTATAAAATCACAAACCTACAATATTATTATCCTCCTCTATTTTTAATCGTAAAAAGTGGAAATAATTTCCTTCTTCCATATCTAACTCCTCAGCTTGTTCTGGGGAAGATCGAGTTTTAGACAAAATTGAAATATCTATTATGTTAAGTATTTATGTTACAAGTTACACAAAGTTCTCATCACAGAAATAGCACTCCTATCATATTGGTATCACAGGTTTAAACACTTATACCTCAGTATTGTCTCCATCCTCATTCCGCTGGTAGCATTCCAACATGTGATGACTCAGTATAAGGTGTTTTACAGAGCGCTAGTTTTATCACAGGCATACCAAACAAGTCGGCAAATACAACCGATGATCTAATAATTTTCTGTAATTAAATTTCATTAACTTTCTGTCTTTACAATCTACTGACAACACTCATTTAATGAATTCAATTTTTGTTAGCACTGATTCATTACAGGTGACAAATTTTTCTCAGATCGTTGACATTTCTATTCCTTTCAGTTAGATACCAAATTATGGTAATGGTGACAATGATACCAAGAAGTATAATGAAGGATCCGTTAGAATTCCAGTCAGATCACCTCCAAATCTAAACAAAATGAATTATATCAGTATAAGTACTATAGTCATCACGATAGGTTTTATTGTCTTGTCAAGTCGAGGGTTTCTGAGTCCACTTCTCTTTCGAAAAACCGTGGGAAATAATTGAATTGGGAAGATAAGGTTTCATTTGTTTCTTGTGATTTCTGCTGTAGTGTTGGAACCAGTTATGCTACGAAACAAAAAAGTAATTTATCCGTCACTTGTCATTCATATTATTATCGAAAAGTATATTTCCTTTGTTCCTTTTGTCATGTGGTTTGCAGAATTTGTTTTCATTGGCTTTCCATTTTATTTAGCTGCAAATACAATAAAAGACCTCATTTTAAGAAAGTGAACATCTAGTACATGTGATCTTCAAGTGAACTTCTTGTTGGTAATTCTAAGAAACAATCAACGTACAAAGTACATTTGATATTACGTTCTGTTGTTTTACAAATCACACCTTCATTTTTTAACAATATTTTTTCTGATT
>JAOXYI010158375.1:0-18485 GCA_028566495.1 Lithophaga antillarum | reverse complement strand
ACATATGTCCGGCTGATATGTACATCCCCTGATGAATGTGTGGACCAAATATGGTTGTTGTATGATGCACAGCTAGTCAGAAATGGACCTGAGCAAGAAAATGTGACGTAAAGTCAGTGGACCGTAAAAATGAGGGCAAGGTCATGTCAGACTGACATGTATATCCCCTGCTCAATGTTTGTTAACCATATATGGTTGCTGTATGATGTGTAGTTAATGAGAAATGGACCTGAGCACGAAAATGTCATGCAAATTTAACAATGTCAGTGGACCATGAAAATGAGGTCAAAATCGTGTAACATGTATCAGGCTGACATGTACATCCCCTGATTAATGTGTGGACCAAATATAGTTGCTGTATGATGTATAGTTACTGAGAAATGGACCTGAGCACGAAAATGTGACAGTCAGTGGACCGTAAAAATGAGGTCAAGATCATGTGACATGTGTCAGGCTGACATGTACAACCCCCGATAAATGTGTGGACCAAATATGGTTGGTGTGTTCTCTGTGGTTACTAAGAAATAGGCCTGAGCATGAAAATGTGACAAAATCAATGGACCGTGAAAATGAGGTCAAGGTCATGTGATATGTGTCAGGCTAATATGTATATCCCCTGATGAATGTGTGGACTAAATATGGTTGCTGTATGAAGTGTAGTTATTCAGAAATGGACCTAAGCACGAAAATGTCATGCAAATTTAACAAAGTCAGTAGACCATGAAAATGAGGTCAAGTTCATTTGACATGTGCCAGGCTGACATGTACACCCCTACTGAATGTGTGGAACAAATATGGTTGCTGCATGATGTATTGTTACCGAGAAATGGACCTGAGCATGAAAATGAAACAAAGTCAGTGAACCATGAAAATGCGGTAAAGGTCATGTGACATGTGTCAAGCTGACTTGTATATCCTCTGATGAATGTGTGGACCAAATATAGTTGCTGTATGAAGTGTAGTTATTCAGAAATGGACCTAAGCACATAAATGTGACGCAAATTTAACACAGTCAGTCGACCGTGAAAATGAGGTCAAGGTTAAGTTACATGGATCAGGCTGACATGTACATCCCATATTGAATGTGTGGACCAAATATAGTTGCTGTATGAAGTATAGTTGTTCAGAAATGGACCTGAGCACGAAATGTGACGCAAATTTAACAAAGTCAGTAGACCGTGAAAATGAGGTCAAGGTCATGTGACATGTGTCAGGTTGGCATGTACATCCCCTGATGAATGTGTGAACCAAATATGGTTGCTGTATGATGTGTGGTTACTGAGAAAAGGACCTGAGCAATAAATGTGATGCAGAGTTAACGCCGCCGCCGCTGCCATCAAAAGCATACCTATGTCTCGCCTCCTGTGACTTTCATCGCAGGCGAGACAAAAACGAACTAATAAACCTGTCGATATCATATCTCCTTGATTTTAATTGGCCATATTGATATATCTAGTGAAAAAATACAATTTAAGGACCGACTTGTTTGATTTGTGAAGAAATACAACTCAGTTGGTACATCAATGAATGGTATTATGTTTTCCTCAAAGAGTGGTTCTTATGTGTTTACCATAGTATGTACCCAACATAGGTGCTAGCTTACCAAAGAACATAAAAAATGTGATTTATGATATGAAAGACAACACATGTATAATTTTGATATATTCATAATTTTCACAATGTTATTTTAAATAGTAATCCAACAATACCTTTTTCATAGGTGATATCATTTCTGTGTTAGAGCTCAGATAGGTGCAAGTTAAAACATAACCTTACTTTGTTAAAGAAGTAAAATTTAACATGACTCTTAAGTAGACTTTCAGTACAATAGCCCTTTTTAGAAACTGTTTCCGGATTGTCGAATTTGACTCAGAATATTACAGTTTATGCAACTAGTTTCCTGCTTCTGGGACGTCCACTGATCCCCATTTGACAAAAACCAATGGGAGCAATCGGAAAAAAGTTGAAATAAAATTTTGGAGGGTCTGATACCTTTATATAGCAGTGGAGTAAAAATCGGCGATGCATTGTTAATGGATCTTTTGTTTGATATGTGAATTCTACAATCAATAGTCTCAAAGAAATGATATTTTCACAACAGTGGTTTGCTTACAAAATCATCATGGCCTACCCGGATAATCCTGCAAAGGGAAATAACTCGAGGAGAAAGTTAAAATTAAAAGTCAATGTCTGGTGCCTGGAAAATAGTTTCTTAAATGGGCTATTGAAGTGTTAAATCACCTAACATTTAAGGTTCTTTCTTTTCTTTATAATATTATACACAGCAAACTTTATTTTGCTCCAAGGGATTGCTGCCAAAAGAGGAGATTCTCTCTGAGCAGTTACAATAATATTTTTTCCTGGAACTTTCCCTAGTCTAATTTCTTTATCAAATTTACTGTTCAACATTTTATTTTCAGCTGAACTCCACACTCGCTTCTGTTCAGGTTTCTTTTTCTGCACTTTTTTTGTTGACTGCTTTTTGGTGGCTTCCTGAACGGGTACTTCTTCAATGACTTCATCCTCCTCCTCCTCCTCAGCATCTGGTTCGCTCTCTTTGTCACTTTCTAGTTCATCTATAAATACAACATGTGATAACCAGGTAATTGCAGATTGTCGTAACGGATGACATAGATTGAGTGAAGTAGACCTACATAATGTTTTATCATTGCTTTTCGCTATGCAACGTCTATGACGTCAACAATACATGACGTCAGGGAACACTGAAATCAACATTAACATTTCAATTTTTGTAGAGTCCACTGACAATGAATTTATCAGCTACTGTAGAACAAAGAAAATTGGAACAAAACAACAATAACAAGGGCACCGCGAAGCAGGGCATCCCCTCGCCCTTAGCAAGTTAAACCCTGTACGTTGAATACCAATATGGACACATTATTAGTGTTTGACACATGCATACCATGATAGCATTGTGGATAGACTATGCATGTTTGACACATAAAAGGTTAGGGACTATCCACTTGACATAAATCAAAGTCACATTGTGACATCTCCCTTTGACCTATGACCTTGAAAATCAATGGGATTCCATATCCTGATAAGGACTAACACTGTATCAAGTATGGTCAACATCCATTGAAAGATGTTCATTCAAGTGTGTTCACAAGGATATTTAAGGCAGAAAATTTGCAAGTCCAACTGTGACCTTGACCGCAGGGATAGAAATAAGCAGTGGCCCACTAGCCTGTTGCAAGCAGATTCTGTGAAGGGCAACCAAAATTCTGATTCAGGTTGCCCACTTGGCAAGTAGTTTCTTTAACACACCACTATTATACGGGCAGACAGTTTTTCTAAAAGTCCAGTTAAAAATAGTTAGAACTAGCCTGTTTGGCTAGCCGGACTAAAAATCTTATTTCAACCCCTGTAATGACCTTGAAAATCAATAGCATTCCAGATCTTGATAAGGACTAACAATGTACTAAGTATGGTCAAAATCCACTGAAAGATGTTCATTCTAGAGTGTTTGCAAGGATATTAAAGGCGAAAAATTTGTAAGTCCAACTGTGACCTTGAAAATCAATAGCGTTCCAGAAATTGATCAGGACTAATATTGTACAAATGTACAAATGTACCAAGTTTGGTCAAAATCCATTGAAGGATGTTGATTCTAGAGTGTTCACAAGGGTGTTACAAATGGACAGACGGTAGTGTTAGGCTTTGTCATGGAGCTTTCAACAGATCATTCCTGGAAAGTTTGGCTAAATTTTAAGCTGCAAAGAGATACAAATATGCTTTCCCAATTTGTTCCTCATTGAGACCTACATATATATATATATATATACATGTTGGAAAGTCACAAATATGTGTGTTTGAGACAGTAATCATTTCCCCCCGCCCTCCACCCATTTAAGTGGCCCTAGACCCATGTCAAATTTAAGTAGTAACTCCTGCTTTATTAAAAGTATATTTCCTGCTAAAAAGATAATGAAAGCCCTGGTAATGCATTTCACTCACATGTACATGTATGTCTTAAAAATTCAGAACAACCATTAACCTATGAATGCATACCATTAACACTTATTGCCCCAGACACCGATCCGTGGGGGCATAACAATAATTGCTCTATATCTAATTACGCAAAAGAAGCAATTTTGGCCCTTAATCTGGGCTAGCAATCCCTTAATTAAATAGGAACCTGCCTTTAGTGATATAAGTACATGTAATAACATATTCAGATTTCAAAAGGATTGAACAACTAGAACTTAATTTATCTTGCGGAAACCAAATGTCAACAGATGCCAACAACAAGGCCTTAATATTATACAACCACACCAGCAGCAGGACTTATAAGTTCGCTAAAGCAAAAAATGTAGGTCAAAGTGACCTAACTAGAAAAACAGACCTTAACACATAAACACAACAAGAAGTTAACGAACAAATATGTCTTACCTGCAATTAAGCTAATGCACAAAATTCAAAACCCAAAATTTGACAAATTCAGTCAACCATGAAAAGTCGGTCAAGGAAAATTAACATGTGGCAGACTAACATGTACCCCAAGTGAATTGTTTATATTCCAAATATTGTTGCTCTAGGCTTTGAACTTTTTGAGATATGGACTTAATCACATAAATTGGTCACAGAATTTTACAAAGTCCGTCAACCATGAAAATGAGGTTAAGGTCAAATGGCATATGGCAGTCTGACATGTACTCCTAGTGAAGAATAAGTATGGTTAGACTTGGCCTTTACCTTTTGAAATATTGACTTAAGCACGTAACTTTGATGCAGATTATTAGTAAAAAGTTAAGCTGAGTGCAGCATCATACGACCGCAGCACGTTGTACCCTTTTCGGATTTTTCGCTGAAAATCAAACCCATCCATACAAGCTTTTATTATGAGTAAATCTTCAGCCAAATATGAAGAAAATCTGTCAGCAAATAAAGGCCTTATCCATGCAGATAATATAGATACAAGTCCCCCTGCCAAATAATAGGTCCCCCTTTTCTGGATTTCTCTGAAAATCAAATTCATCCAAGCTTTTATTATTAGTAAACCTTCAGCCAAATATGAAGGAAATCAGTCAACAAATGTAGGCCCTATCCAGGCAACAAATTGCTATGACACACGGACGGATGGATGGACGGGTCAATTGCTATTTATCCCAGCAACTTCACAATGAGTGGTTGCTATTTTCTATTTTCAATAGCAATTTATCAGGGCTAGAGAAATTAGCCACAAGACTAACAGACTTATTTTTTTACTGTACTTTGTGACTTTTATCTTTCATCCACATGTAAAAGAATTAACTGTTTTTTCTAAATGTATGTCACAAGAAAACATAGGATGTTTAGAATATCAGACGAAGAATCTAGTTAAAACATTTTGGTTTGATCTGATCTGGGTCACAAAAATGGCTTGTCGCCACAACATTAAGCAATTGCTTTAAAAAGCAAGAAATACAATATTAATGGTATTAAATCTGTAATACCTGTCCATCTTCATCTATTTCAATTTTCAGATGTTGGTCAGCTGGAGATTTTTTACAAATAACATCACATAATCTGGAGCTGAAACAACAAGCAGATGTTATAAGTAGTAAATAAATTTGACAACAAAAGTCAGAATACGATCAAAGCTGCAAGTCCAAACAAAGAAAGCAGTAAATCATCTATGTACTTTAAGAAACCCATATCAGTTCTTAAAACTAAGTCATTTAAACAAGTAGATATGTGACCAGGGCCCTCAGGCCAAAAAAAAAACCCCATGAGGTTAGGCATGTTAGGTATACCCCCACTCGTAATATATTTTATTTGCATAATAAGTAAATTGCTTGCACTTTAAAACTCTTCAATATGAATCCACAGACCAAATATAAAGTGAATCTCTTTAATTGAAGCCAAAAAATATGTGACGAAAAATTTTATATATATATAAGGAGAATTCTGAAGTCCTGCTAAACAGGAAGTTGATTTAAGACAGCAACAAAAAACGCTTACAACATACAACTCATCAATATGATGCTTCATTAAGTATGTGTGACCTTGACCTTTGACCTATTGACCCCAAAATCAATTGTTGTCTTCCATATCCCTAAAGCCTTCACCTGTATAAGTTTCATTAAAGTCAATGAAGGCCTAAAGAAGTTATGCTCTGGAAACCAAATTTTGGACGGACAGATGGGAAGCCGAATTCTAGTCCCTGCTTTCGCGAAAGGCGGGAAAACAAAAAAGCATAAAACGTACAATTTATCATGACCAAGCTACATACCAAATTTGAAATCATTCTATCTTGTAGAAGCTGAGAAATTTTTGACAAAAAAAAATCAAGTTAAATAGGTACAGTGTATAAACTCAAAGTATCGGAAAGCAGGAAGTAGTTGTCTGACAGACCTGAAAAGTGCTTACAACGTACAATAAATCATGAAAAAGTTACATACTAAGTTTGAAATCATTGTACCTTGTAGAAGCTGAGAAATCTTTGATGGAAAATTACAGGAAGTATGGAGAAAGAGACATTGGTAAAACTTAATGCCCCCATTGGTTTCTCTTTATAATATGGGAAGTTTCATTTCACATTGCAATATTTAGTTGAACAACTATATTTATTAATTTTGAGTAGGTTTTTTTTAACAAGCAAAATTTTTGTCAAGTTTGGCAAATATAGTTCAGAGAACATTGAAAGCAGTATATCACATGGTTTGGGCAGTTGCATGTGAAAGAGTTCCAAAGCTCAATTTAATGTTATCAGAGAGTATGGCGCACATCTTAATATGCAAATTTCGATGACTTGTCAAATACTTTTCATTGAATATCTGATAAAACATATAAATAATTAGGATTGGTTATATCAAGGGCAAGATAGACTGGAGTGTCGTATTGACATGCACTTTTATTTAATAGTTGTTTATCATGTGAAAATTTCCAAAATGCAAACAACTTTAGGTTTTTCACAAGATGTGCAACTGACTTTTAATTTGGTAGTATATGTACTTTGTTTAGTAAATTAAATCTTACCGTCCAAATAAACAAAGAGAACTGCTGACTGTTAATGCCTTCCCTTCTGTCCCATTTTTTTCAATAACTGTCACCTTGCCCCGTGACTCATCCACTAAAACATAAATTTAACAGCATGAACACCCCAATGCTGAATTTACTTAAAACATTCTCACTGATCTGAATAATAAAGAGCTATGCCGAGCGCAGCATGATATGACTGCAGATTGTCCACTGTGTATATTTGTATTTGTCGCACTATCCATGGTGGACTAACTATACAAGCTGAACATGCAAACGTTTTGGTTTTTTTGGACACATGTCATTATGCACTTAACAGGAAGAAGCACTTTCAAATTTGGTCCTTTTTGGTCATCAGCCATTTTAAAAATGGTCAATTTGAAATTTTCCCTTTTTCTGTAATAGTTTTTTGTCTGCTGTCCGACCCCTATATTTAATTTTTAGCCACAGAGGCCATGTTTTTTAACATGTGGACATAATCGACATATTTTAAACCTAAACATCCTTAGGATGATTGTGACCAAGTTTTAATCTGCTCAGTGGTTTCAAAGGAGAATATTTATTTGAACTATAGGCTCCAAGGACCTGGGTCAAAATCAGCAAAAAAGGCAGTAACTCCTAAAAGGAGTCATCATACGGTTTTAATCCAAAAGAATGAATTACAGGCCTTGAAGAATGAAATTGTTTTCAATTTACAGTATATCTCTAGCTATAATAAGGTCATATAATTGCCAATTTTTTCTGACAAATGCTTCAATTTCTGTAAAATACCTCATAAGGAA
This sequence comes from Lithophaga antillarum, assembly GCA_028566495.1. NCBI lineage: Eukaryota > Metazoa > Mollusca > Bivalvia > Mytilida > Mytilidae > Lithophaga > Lithophaga antillarum. Next base: position 10,722 of record JAOXYI010158375.1, on the reverse strand, counting down.
CATACTTGTATGGTTTGTTTCCATTTTTCAGTTCATTTATACTTGAAAAAAATCTGAAAATTGTAATCTCCCATAAACCAAATATCCTTGAAATCCGTACAAGTTGAAATTTTGGCGGGAAAATGGCTGCTCCTAACTAATTTTCATTATTGCCATTCAACTTGGGATATCATGTTTACTAAATATAACAAATATTGTTGAAATCCGTACAATTTGTAATTGTGGCAGGAAAAATGTATAGATTGAATTTAGGGATATTTGTGAGCAACGCAGGTCCAGACATAGATTGGTCTTGTTTTTTATGTCCTTGAGTCCATTTATAATTGCTGTATGTAGTTCATAATAAATATGAGTCTAACTCATATTGCCATAACAAAAAGTCAATACAGAGGTAAATCGTCGCATCATTCTGTTTTCATTCCTAACTATAAGCTTCATCTCACAGAATTTAGATTCTTACTTACTTACCCATTGTCTATCTACTCAATATAAAATTTAAAATAGTCGGCAAATTGCTGTGTTGCCTGATCAAATAGTGTTCCCAAGTGTGCATGGGTTAATAAGAAATTCTAATGTGAGGGCCAAAATATTGTGAAAATGTGTGCTTGGCTCATTTCAAGTCCCTCCATGGGAAGATTTGTCATTTGTTAACATCTATCACAGTGACTCTCTAACGCCATGGTCATCTTTAGATCCCTTTTAAAATATAAAATAGATATACTTATTTCATTCTAGTTCATGTAGTTAACTCACCAAATGCCAAAGTATATATAATAGTTTATATTATCAATGAACATAATTTATATATACATATTTGATTGAGATTAAAGGGGCAATTACTTATATCAGTAAGTCGCCTCCAAACATAGCAACAACAAAAACATAAGCAAACCAAAATTATATTTTCATTAATTTTAACACAAAATACACAAAAATATGGAACACACAAATAATAAAAATCTTGCAAAAAACCTTTAAAAACTCAGTACATGTATTTTGGAATTTAAATACCTTTTTCCTGCGACTTTCCCTGAAATATTTAGCATACAGTGAAATTTTCAAGTAAAGTTCATGCTAGAATATTCATGAATTATCTTGACAGAACAGCTGCTATTTGATTTTTGTTATTTATCATTAGGTTAGAAACAAGGGCACTGCAAAGTGGGGCAGCAAGTTGAACCCTGTACTTTGAAGGACAATACAGACACATTTATAGTGTTTGATGTGGACAGACTATGCATGTTTGACACAAAAACTGTTAGGGACAATCCTCTTGACGTAAATCCAAAAAAGTCCAATTGTGACCTTGACCTTTGACCTATTACCTTGAAAATCAATAGGGTATGGACTAACAAGCCCCACTGTGACCTTGACCTTTGACCTTGAAAATCAATAGTGTTCCAGATCTTGATAAAGACTAACAATGTACCAAGTTTGGTCAAAATCCAATGAAGGATGTTGATTCTAAAGTGTTCACAAGGAATGCCAGACGGTAGCGTTACAATATGCCTTCGCAACTTCATTGGTGAGGAGATAATGAAGCGTAAAATGTGGGTCACAGTTACCAATTTTTGCCTGAATTTTGACCTACTAACTGATAGTTGCCAAGATATGACGAATGACGGAAATGGGAACGCGGATGCAAACTATAAAGAAAGAATCTGTCCCTTTAACACCATCAAGTTATTGTACTGAAATATACATATGGTTCAGATACTCATATGGTCAACCTTGTAATCCCAGACCATATGTGTATTTGAGGTAATCTATATTTTTCACTGCACTAAATGTTACTATTACCTTTTCAAACAAAACATTAACCCCATAGTCATACAATATTTCTTCTCCCATTCATATGTCTCTGAAAAGTAAAAAATATAGCTCATAACATAGAAGTACTTTAGAGAACCCTATACAATATCTTTATTGGTAATGGTTGTATTAGTCTCAGTGCTCGAAACTGCCGGTCGCCCAGTCGCCAAATGCGACTAAAAGATGATTTGGGCCACCAAAGGTTGTGAAAATGTGACAATTACTGGCCCAAAATATTCACAGTGGGGCGACGATATTTTAATGAGCCTTCTTGGTTTTATTTCTGGCACAGCAGGTTATAAAAGCTAAATCGGGAACAAGCGGTAGCCCGACGCCCCTGTCTAGTAGAAATCGCGTCCAACTAGCCAGATTGCATTGGCGATAACCCGACTGGTCTAGTAGAAGTAAACAGTTGTAAAACTGTTCCCAGTATACTCAGTAGAATGCTTCTGCTCTTATTGAAAGTCGGGAACCAGTCTTCGCAGTTTTAACTAATAACCAAAACAATACTGATATGAATAGGCATAAAAATGGACTTTCTTAGTGATGTCCAACGCCTAGAATAACGTTGACCTACCTTACTGAGAAAATAAGTTGAATAATGTAGTTCCAGAGTTCAAAACAACTTTGTCTGATGCCTCAGATGTAGAAATAAACAGTAGAAGACAATTTCTAAATGCTTCCAAATTATCATGTCCTAGAAATAATCTTTATTGTTATCTTTGAAAATGAATTATCAGAGTTTATCCTTAATGATTTTGAAATGTTTTTGATCCGTTCTTATTGCCACGAGAAACTATGCAGAGAATAATTAGATTGGATTTGTTGTCAACCGTCCAGGCTATTCCAAGTGTAATGTCACATGAATAGGCTACAATTAATGACCAATTGAAAGTGTTCTAATTTTAACATGATTCCAAAAATAAATACAAATTTTCCTATATAGACACAAGTCAAACTTATGAATGTAATTTACTAAGTATGTGAATACAACGCCTGGTAAGTTTATTTTCGTAAGTATCCTAGAAGTAAATAAAATGTATATGTACCTGTACCTACTTACCAAAAAGGATAATGACTCCAGTTTTAACAAAGATTTTGAGGCAGACAATGTGGATGTGCCCATGGGGAAAAAAATAAATTAAATGCGTTATTGAAATAAAGTTGATCCCCAATCAACAATATACATTTTAATGCCACTCACTGACTGAGCATGTTCAGTAAGGTCTGATACAAATTCTACTTTTTTTCTGTGTTTTTCTTTTAGAAACTAGTTTGGGCCAGTAAAAATATATTTGGACCACCAAAATTGTGTCCCAAGAAAAAAATGGTGGTCCAAATTTTTTTATTTGAACCACCAGGGTATCAAAATGAGTTTCAAGCACTTCCCTTTTAGCAGCAGTATTATTGTATGATGCTATCAAATATGAAATAAACCGGTTCATTAACAAAAGTTATCATGTTGAAACCAACCTGTCAAATTTTCTATTTATTTTTTTTTTTGTAACGGTGGTGGCCATGTTTGATGGTGGTTGGGGTTATCAACCATAATTCTTAAAGGGGGTCATAATTGTATCATTTACCCAAGGTTTGGTAGCAGTTGGCCCTTTACAGAATTTGTCAGAATTTTTGTATTGAATTTTTTGTCAGATTTTCTACTTTTAGTAATGATGGTGGCCATGTTTGATGGTGGTTGGCGTCATCAACCATAATTCTTAAAGGGGATCATAAATGTATCATTTACCCAAAGTGTGGTAGCAATTGGCCCTTTACAGGATTTTTCAGAATTTTTTATTGGATTTTTTGTCAAATTTTCTATTTTTAGTAATGGTGGTGGCCATATTTGAACCAGTTGGGGGTTATCAACTGTAATTCTTAAAGGAGATTATTTATGTATCATTTCCCCAAAGTTTTGCTGGTATTTACCCTATACAGGAATTTTCAAGTCGAATGTTTTGTTGATTTTACCCCCTATGTTCTATTTTTAGTTACAGCGGCCATGATGATGGGTCAGTGGCCATATCAGATACAACTGTGAAACCAGACACCCTAAGGATGACTGTGGCCAAGTTTGGTTCCGAATGGCCCAGTGGTTTCAGAGGAGAAGATTTTTGAAACAGTTTACGACAATGACAGACGCCAAGTGATGGCAATAGCTCACATGGCCCTTTGGGCCATGTGAGCTAAAATGCAGGATTTTGGGAAATGGACAATGTCCTCTAGGTAAATCAGATTTCTCAGTAGCTACACATAGAATTTCAATGAAATTTTAGAGAAACCAATATCAGAATTTGTAGATGTGCATTCAGATTTTGATTTTTTTTAAAATAGCTGTCTTTAACATGGAAACAGACACTGTCCAATCATTCAGTATCATTTTTTTTTAGTAACTACAGATAGAATTACAATGAAATATAACAGGAACAATCATTAGCATCTGTAGATCATATGCCATGGAAACAGGCATTATCCAGTCAGCTTTAACACCAGTTTTCTTAGCATCTATTGACAGAAATCTATTCAAACTTAACAGGAACAATCAGCAGCATCTATAGAAGTACTTTCAGTTTTGATTTTCAAAAATGGCTGCCACTGCCATGGAAACAGGCACTGTCCAACAGCTTTAACGTTAGAACTTTAAATGAAATTTCACAGACATGAACAGTCATCAGCATCTGTAGCTGTGCATTGGTTTTTGATTAGTGGGTACTATTGCCATGGAAACAAGTATTGTTCCATCAGCTTTAACTTCAGTTTTCTCAGTAACTATAACCAGAATTTCAATCAAACTTCACAGGAACGATCATTGGCATCTCAGGTGGGCATTTAGGTTTTGCTTTATGAAAAATGGCTGTTTTTGCCAGGCAAACAGGGATTATCTAATCAGCTTTAAGATAAAATAACAGCTAATTTATTTCACAAAGTCTGTCCTTTTCTTTGGGGGATCGGGAATACTTCTTTAATTTTACTATCCAACAGGAAGCATAGGGTATGTGAGCTGTGCGCAATCTTTTCTATATTTTGATACACTGATTTTTGGTACAAAATAAAGGTTGGGATTCATTTTGGAGGTTGTGGCCCCTAGGGTTTCAGGGAAAAGGGGCATGCAAAATTGAACATTGCAAAAAAGTGAGGTTGTAATATATCTGTGCAAAGGTAATGAATAGTAGAATTCACTAATAATAAAATAAAGGATATTAGACTGAACTGAAATGGATAAAAGGGCCAAAAAGGCCCAAAATTTAAAATTGCAAAAAACTAAAGATTGAAATACATCTATGCAAAGATGAGTGGATGTCAAATGATGAAATAAAGGAAAATCACACTTTGGCATGATAATGTGGGTCCAGCAAATTACTGTTTCAAGCATATTACTGTGTCCAGCTCATTATTATGTCCAGCGCATTACTGTGTGAAACACAATAATGTGTCCACACTCGCTTTTTATATACACTTGTTCAACTTTCCCTTGTTGACATGCTGTGGTTGTATCATGCTGCACTTGGCATAGCCCTTTATAATACAGTCGTTGAAATGACACTTGTTTCAGAAATACTAATTGATGGGAATTTTATAGATACCATCGATTATCTGTTATAATGAAAAGTCAATCATTCTTCTGCAAGCAGAGCAAATTGGAGTATCCTGGGACAGAAATACAAGGTCAGGAGCTCTAACTTTCCCTATTTTCAGCCTGATAGAGTATATGAATTGAGAAACAAAAATTAACAATTTTTTTTTTTGCAGACCATGAATTTTGGTGTTGTTGGTGGAGACGGCTGCCTAGATTTTGTAAGAATTCTTAAATACATGATGACCAATAACCTGGCACTGCAACTTAACTGGAAGGGAAAACAGATCAAACAGGCTTTTCAACACCAAACGTTCTGCCAGTTATCAGAAGTACATGTAGGTATACTTATTGTTTACTGCATTTCTGAAGTTCTGTTTAAAGAACTACATGTATTTCTGTTATTCATGTAAGTCCAGCAGTTGGATTTCTTCAAAGAAATTTGGGATGAAAATCTGAGTTCTGACTCCAATTTAATTTCTTTTTTTGTCATTTGTACACTAATCAATTAAATACTCCAAACTGACCATCCAGACTGAAATTAAATATGACTGGAATGTTTATTGTAGAGGTGACATAGGGGACAGTTAAGTCCATACCAATATTGATGCAAAACTCTCCAAATTCTTTTAATTTTTTATTTTCAACTATGCAGATGTCCAGGAATATTAGGAATAGAATTTTATTGAAATAAATAATAAATCTGAATGTTGAAAGACAGAAGTCTTCAAAAGATGCTTACTTTTCACTGCACATAACAGTTTGATTTGTGTAAATTCAGTTAAAAAAGGTAAAGAAAATACTTGGTCCATACAGCCATTACTGGTGATGTCAGCAAGATCATGCTCAACTGGGGAAGGAGGGGGTGGGAAATGGCATGAAAAATACTCATCTACACTGAATATCTACAAATGTAACAGAAACATTACAAATAAAGAAGGACATGTTACAGATAAAATTCGCTTCATATGGGGGCAGTCATTTTCAACTGGTTTCTTGAGCTATTTATGTACCAGTCTTCTACCACCATCAAATTTAATCTCAAACCACAGAAGGATTTGTACCTTTTTATATAGAAGGATCTATACAACATGACCAAAACAGTAAAGTTTACTGTTTCTGGTATTATAGTCACTAAAGAAATAAAAATAAAATACATTTGAACATCACCATGCATATTATTAAATTCACAAAAAAGGCAGGGGACAATTAGAGGTTAATCATGCAACTGTCCCCTGCCACCTAAGGTGTAATGGCCACTACAAGGTCTCACCCATGAAATTTGTACGTATATTTTTGCAGCAATTTGAAATCTAAGATGATCACATGTGCAGAACAAAACTAACAATTAAATATCCAAAATTAAAATATAACAGTATATTATGTTTTAATAAAATACCAAAAAATTTGACTTGAGTTATATTTAATTATAGGGTAAGGGAGATAATCAGATTTAAACAAAAATAAGCAATAATGTGACCATTTTCATCTATGAAATTTGCATCGAAATCTAAGATAGCCACATGTGAAGAACAAAATTAACAATTAAATATCCAAAATTAAAGATATAAAATATAGTTGTTTATAATAAACACCAAAAAACATTGACCTGAATTATATTTAATAATGGGAAATGGGAGATAATCAAATTTAGAAAAATTAAATTGAAAAAAAACAAGTGTGACCTATTTTATTTACTTTTTTTCAGATGCAGTCAGAAAGAACAGATTATCACCTAATTCAAGTGATAATGAAATTGAGACTCTTATTAATGAAAAGTATAGATAATTTGGGGATTATAAGAGATGCAACAGCTGATGTAGCAGAAAAAGTTCAGGACAGAGAGGAAACTGAAACTTTCTAAATTTTGTCTACTTTGATTTATGTATATTAAAATGATCACAGATTACATCTACTTTGTACACGGTGTTAGAGAATAGAGGAGGAAAACCAAGAGATTGTCTGTATACATACATGGTGGATTAATATCCTCATATAGGGAACCAGTCAAGTGCACCTCATTATAAGCTGTGCATAATTTCTTTCCTAAGCATGCACAGTGAAAGGATACTGGTTTGTATAAGTCACTGTGATAAATGCCTTAAACAACCAGCAGCTGTTACTTTGTAATTAGATATATCAGAACACAGTTTCAAAGTACAATTGCACAAATAGAATTTGAATTGGCTTAAAATTTGTTGATGGAATTTACTGTGAAATGCTTGGCAGTGAGTCCAAAATAGATTATGGTTGCTGTATTTTTACACTGGAATTACAGTTACTTTACACACTACTAGGTACAAACTGACCAAGATATATTACAATACAGATGTAGAAATTGAGCAAAATTTTGTACTAGACAACAGGACTAGTAGACAAAGAAATTTACTAGTCCTTCCTGAATTCTACTATCTGGACAAAATTTGATATAACCCGATCAAATAAATGTTGTTAAAAAAGACATTTCTTATTGATAATCAGTGATCGATCAGGGCTTTGTCAGAAATAAAGTCTGGATCAAGTGCCAAAATTAGATTAAATGCCTTGATTGCCATCACTACTAGTGTCATCTTTTTGTCCATAAGGTTTCTGGCTCCGCCTTCAAGATCCCTGTCCAGAGACATTCCAAAGATGTATCACTTCAGTTGGGTCAAATGATTTATTATCCTCTATGTGAAATATAATAAACAAACTGTCAGACAAATCAGATGGTCTCAGCTTTCCGTCATTCCGTCCGTCACATTTTTTTATAGCATTTTTCTAAGCAACTACAAATCACAGCTCCTTGATATTTGTTAGTGATCTTTGTGAAGTTATGCCATACCATGTAAAGCAATATCAGATTTGCCACATATCCACTTCCTGTTTGACGACTACATGTACTTTTGCTTGATACATAGTAAGGGTAGTAAATTTTTGTAACATTTTTCTCAGCAACTACAAGTCACAGCTGATTGGTATTTTGTAATGACCTTTTTCTAGGTATCCTATACCATGTAAAGCAATATCAGGTTTACCGCATATCCTCTTCCTGTTTGACAACTACATGTACTTTTGCTTGATATATATTAAGGGTAGTTAATTCTCGTAACATTTTTTCCAGCAACTACAAGTCACAGCTCCTTGATATTTGACAATGATTGATTGATTGTTGTTTAACATCCAGCGAGCAATATTTCAGCTATATCAGGACGAGAACAAGTTAATCAATTCCAGTAATCAAATGGGAATGGGACAGACCATTGGGCGGAAAATTTTGACTGCCACAGGAAAAGGAGGATATACATGTAGTGGGTAGGGGCGGGAAATTTAGCCCTGCAACTGGCCACCTACGGACCACTCGCAAAGAGCTGTGTTACATTGGTTCTTTAACGTGCAGAGTGTGGCATTCTCCCAACACGGTATCTGGGATTTTATGTCCCCATCCGACGGACGTTACTTGTGTATTTAGGATCCCATACAACCAGCGGACATTCCGTTTAGGAGGGGTTTTACCCCCCAAGGTGGATAACCTGGGTCCTATTTCTATACCCCGGGTACCCTCGGGGGTTATTTGACAATGATCTTTGTGTAGGTATGCCATACCATGTAAAGCAATATTAGATTTGTGGCATATCCACTTCTTGCTTGATGACTGCATCTACTTTTGCATGATACATATTAAGGGTAGTAAATTTTCACAACATTTTTCTCAGCAACTATAAATCACAGCTGCTTCATATTCGGTAGTGACCTTTGTCTAGGTATGCCATACCGTGTAAAGGGATTTGAGATTGGTCGCATATCCACTTCTGTTTAACAACATTTACTTTCTCTTTAATATACAAGGGCAGTAAATTTTTGTAACATTTTTCTCAGCAACTACAAATCACAGCTGCTGTATATTTGGTATTGAAATTTATCTTGGTATGCCATAACGTGCTAAGCAATTTCAGAGCTGTCGCCTGTCCACTTCCTGTTTGACGACTACATGTACTTTCTATTTATATATAGCAAGGGCTGTAACTTTCGTAACATTTTTCTCAGCAACTACAATCGCAGCTGCTATATATTTAGTAGTGACCTTTGTCTAGGTATGCCATACCATATAAAGCAATTTCAGACTTGTCTCGTATTCACTTCCTGTATGATGAGAACATGTTTGATGAGGGCTGTAACTCTTCGAAACATTTTTGTCAGGAACTATAAATCACAGCTGCTTGATATTTGGGAGTGACCTTTGTTTAGGTATGCTATATCACGTAAAGAAATTTCAGACTTGTCACTTATCCACTTCCTGTTTAACAACTACATGTACTTTCACTTGATATTTAGCAAGGGCAGTCAATTATCATAATATATTTCTCAGCAACTACAAGTTACAGCTGCTTGATATTTGAAGTGACCTTTGTCTAGGTATGCCATACTGTGTAAAGTGATTTGAGACCTGTCGCATATCCACTTCCTGTTTGAGGACTACAAGTTCTATCTCTTTAGCAAGGGCAGTAAAATCATAATGACTTTCTCAGCAATTGCAAGTCGCAGCTTTTTCATATTTGGCAGCAAGCTTTTTCTAGGTATGCCATACTGTGCAAGATTACAAACAAGTTGCACTTGTCCACTTCCTATTTGATGACTACATGTACTTTCTCATAGTTCCCACTTGTTGTCTCAGGTTTCTCAGCCCTCAGCGATTTATAGTCAACAACTCTATGCTAGATATTGGTCAATATTTATATCCTGCTCTAAGGCATAATTGAACTTGGTATTGCGATGCAGTCAGCAAATTTCAACTAGCCCACTGGACTACTAGGTAAACAAGATCCACTGATATTACTAGCCTTGAACTAATGGACTATCATTAATTTTGACCCCTGCAATATTGATAGAGCGACTGATGTTTAAACTCCTGGAAGATGAACTGGTGATTTATCATCAAGCAATTGATATAATTCAGTAAGGGTTTAAATTCATTTACATAGTGAAAAAGATTACATCTTCTTGAAGGTAAAAATTAAATGTCCTTAGAAAGGGAATTCTTACTATGTTTTGATCATGAAAAAGAAATGTAGTTAACTTTCGTATAGTATTCAGCTTCAACTGAGGAATATTCATGCAGATGCATAAGGCCACAATAAATTAATTATTAGATTTTAATTCAAATTTTTCCTGAAATCAGGACGGGCGCACAAATTTTATTTTTTATTTTTTGTCTAGTTTTGGCGGAAAATATGTTAAAAATGGAGAAAAATTGGCAAATTTTCTTCAAAATCAAGCTAGAATAAAAAAATTGTATTGAAAAATTTGGGACGGGCGGGGATGAAAATCTAAGAATTTATTGTGGCCAATATATAAACATT
>JAOXYI010158265.1:0-10578 GCA_028566495.1 Lithophaga antillarum | reverse complement strand
GGAATGTGGTGTTATTTTCCTCTTTCCTTTAGGAAAAATCATGATTCTACCTAGATTTACGTAATTGTTTGTAAGAGATGAACGTCATACAATAATTGCGAAACACTTGCAACGATCTAAGTTGCTTTATAGTTTAGCTAAGATTTTCATATTTTTCGAAAACTCTCACACCGAAATCATGGGTCATGCATAAGATTAAAGAAAACCTAACTGTTTCCATAGCTTTTCCATATTTTACAGTGGTAATGGACAAATCCCGGAAATATTTTGATCTTTTTAATACTTATTCATGTAAACATTGGTTGAAAGATTTTGACTTTGCTATGCCATAATTCCAAACTATATCATAAGACTTCGATTTGATAACGTAATTTCCGCTTAAAAATGAAGTGTGTTACACCAATATAACAAAATATTTTGACATCTTACATACCAATTTTTAATGAACAAACCAAATTGTAAGTTCTCACTTTATATAGGTAAATAACTTTTATAAGATAGGTTAATTTTTAATTTAAGAAAAAAATGAACGATTCACCTGCATCTGGAGCTCCATTTCACTGTTGCCCAATAGGCAAACTATTCAACCAAAATTAGTTCGATATAAAAACTGTATTTTTATGAGTTAGATGTTTATAATCAATGATATTTTTAGTGAGGAAATGGGGAAATGTTTGTTTTTAGAAAAACTGGGTAAAATGAAAATTGTACAAACACTTCATTTTTTTGCTAAAAACAAAGTATCATAAAACCGCAGTGACGTCTCGTGTGCTAAAATGTCCTTTTTTGATTTCGTAACATCCTCAATCAGTATTTGCAGTCATAAGATCCTTATTAAATAAACATTAGCTAAGGGTGAATATTAGTAAACAGATCCTTATTAAATAAACACTAGCTAAGGGTGAATATTAGTAAACAGATCCTTATTGAAAAAACACTAACTAACGATGAATATTAGAAAACAGATCCTTATTGAATAAACACTAGCTAACGATGGATATTAGAAAACTGATCCTTATTGAATAAACACTAACTAACGATGAGTATTAGAAAACAGGGCAGTTAGTACATAGACTATAAGATCTTTATTTGGAAGTCGGATACATCAAAATATGTTTCCTAGATATGTAAAGGATCGCTATTGTTCTTCTGCCTAACACTGTTGTTACATTTAAATTTGGGTCATAAATAAGCTATAGTCCTAAAGCTTAAGGATTTGATTGCTCTCCATCTGGCAAACTTTAAACACTGTAATGAAATATACACAGGTAGCAATAGCAGCCCTACATGGGCATACGGTAGCCATACCTTTTTTTTAAGCAGTCGAAGGAATAGACAAATATTGTTAAAGTATTCATTTTCAATTTGAAAACGGAAAATTCGAGATAATTTTTTAACCTTTAAAGATGGACGAAACATTGAACTTTGTGTTTTGTAGTATCTCAGGACCATTTTAAATCTGTTCCCCACATGTTCAAATCAATATGTATTAACACTGTGCACAGGTGAAAGACGGAATTTCTCTCAAATAAAGTTAATCAGACATGAAGCGTCTGAATGATGTATACATGTAATCTCATGGTCAGTGGAGAAAGACAATAGGCTTTAGTAAGATGTTGTACATATACACATGTTACGTTGTATATTCATATCAATTTTGATGTAAGATTCACCCAAGTACAAATAATAGACACATCCTGAGTAAAAACATGGCTACATGTATTTTAATTACAGGGAAGCGCAATATTTTTTATCCCCAGAAACTCAATTATGAATTTTGATATTAAACTGACTGGAGATACGATAAAAGGCACAACTTTAAAGACAAAATCGTTCAATTCTGAAATATTTCGTTATTTTCAAACGCAATATCTCAGTAGCTTTATTGGAAGTCGATATACGGGTCTGAATTTGAAAATGATCTAAACAAAATGATTGTCGCCGATTCGCTCCATGAACAAAATGAGAAACTAGATGCTCACCTGAGTGAGCCTGTATCGCTCACCTGGTTTCCTAGTGGATTCAGGCTAGTATTTGATTTGACACAATGATTCTAGAAAAAGATTGCAATATTTTCTATATTTACTGATGACTGCAATCTTGAATGTCAGGTGGGGTCATCAGACACAATTCTGAAAGGGGACCACCAAAGGACCATTCAACCAGAGTTTGATTCAGGTTGGTGGAGTAATTTCAGAGGAGTTAATTTTTAATTGGATTTTAGTCAAAATATGCTAAATTTGCATATTTGGCAAAAATTGGCAAAATAGAATTGTTTTCATATAAACCCACGATGCATGTTTAACAATACTTTACCATGCATCTACAGTTCAATTTGATCTCATTCTGTGGACAAACAAGCCGTATTGGCTATTTATAATATTTTTTATTTTAGTATTGGCAGACATCTTGGATGTCAGACGGGGCCATAAAAAATCTGAAAGGGGACCACTCAAGAACCATTTCACAAAAGTTTGGTTCAGTTCGGCTGAGTAGTTACAGAGGAGTTCATTTTTAAGTGAATATTTGCCAAACTACAAATGGCGGCCATCTTAGATGTAGGTTGGGCTTATCGGACACAATTTTGAAAAGGGGCCACCCAAGGACCATTCCTGCCAAGTCTGGTTTAAATTGGTCCAGTTTCAGAGGAGAAAATTGTTAAACAAATTTCCCCATATGGTCCTATGTTAAATTATATCCTATGATGACAGCCATCTTGGATGGAGCTCGGGGTAAATGGATACAATTTTGAAAAGGTTCCACCCAAGGACCATTTCTGTCACGTTTGGTTTAAATTGGCTTCAATGGTTTCTGATGAGAAGATTTTTATATATTTCCCCATATGGTCCCATCAGGGTTACTGGACACAATTTTGAAAAGGGACCACCCAAGGACCATTCCTGCCAAGTCTGGTTTAAATTGGCCCAGTGGTTTCAGAGGAGAAGATTTTTAAATGAAAAGTTAACGACAGACGACAACGGACGCCAAGTGACAGCAATAGCTCACATTACCCTTTGGGTCAGGTGAGCTAAAAAAATTCACCCTATGTCTTGGTCCAATATCCTTATCTATACTGGCTGAGGACCGTATATTGCCAGGTACCCAATCTTGCCACCTGGGCTTTTTCTTTAGATAAAAGATCAGCTCAGCATTTTGAACAATATTTTTTCAATGAGGCTTTTTATCCTTTTCTGACATGGCAAATTTGTACAAAACTCTGAAACAGATTTTGTAAAAAATTGTTGACATGCAAGACTGGATACCTGATGAGATTCCAGTAGTCTACCAGTAGCTCTCCATATTTAACAATTCACCAATATTTCTCTCACTATGGAAGTACACGGTGTATGAAACAAGATGAATAGATCTTTGTATGTTACTTACAAGTAAGGGAGCTAACTGGTCAAATAAATGTGCTGCCACTAGTAGTGTTGTACAAGATTTACTGGGGTGATGGCTGAGTGACAAGTCATCTGTTTTCAACAATGCATCATCTGAAAACTGTGGTGGCAATAAAATGAGCAAAGAATTAATGTAATGATTTGAGTAATGAACTGTTGTAACAGATTAAGTAATAAAACAGAGCTTACAAATGTGATAATGTAAAAACCATGCTATATGCAACTGCCAACAGCATTTGCTTATGCGGGTCGCATAAATGATCTAGGAAGAAAGTGACTAATCTCAGGCTGTAAGTACTACACTGAAACGTCTTGTACTGAACTATGGTTCCACTTTTTTAAACATTTCACTACAACATAAATCAGAATTCTGGGTAATGTATAATGAGATGAGTAAAGGTAATTATCAAATATAAAACATTTTCTTAATTTTGATTAGTATATCTTATCAATAGAGTTACCTCTACACCAAAATACAAACTAAAGAAAATTACAAGAAAGCTTTTTTGAATCCACAATTTTGATACATAAAACTGGGTACTGATAAAAATACACAATTTACCTGAGAATGTCAGGTTTTTTTTCACAAATGTGAACTTTGTGGTTATCAAACTCATGTTTTCAATAAATTCTTGTCACTACTTATTATTTGATATTTTGTTGCACTTTGTGTTACTAATAAACCAAGAAAACATGCAAAGCCCATTAAAATGAATAATCACATATGATCAATGTATGGGGCTTACAAAAGAAATGTCTATAAGCTGTGTGACAAATTACCCTTTTTACTGGAAATGTGCATCAGATTATCGATAAGTGGTTCTTACAACAGGAAATGCACATCAGGTCACAAGACAACCATGTCACCTTGTTGATAAGTGATTTTAATGATCTAAAACATTTTTCAGGTAATTGTTAGGTAGACATTATAATAAGAATGTGCACCTGAGGTCACTGATATTGGTCCCAATGATAGGATATGCACATAAAGTTACTGTTACAAGATGATCATGACAGGAAATGTACCCCAGACAATTATATATATATGTATCACAGGAAATGTACACCAAGTCATATACAAATGCATAATCGAAATCCTACATCAAGTAAGTAACCAGGTCTTTATGACATGAAAATATATATAAAGTCGACTGACTGAATGACCAGATTAGTTGAATAAGCTTAATTCCACTTTCAGCAATTTTTTAGCTACATCACAGTGACCAGTTTTACTGATGGAGGAAGTACCCAGACAGAACCACTGATGAAATTCAGTGAGTAAATGACCAGATTTATCACACAAGGTACCAGCTGATAGCACAGCCATTTTTGCCCTTGCCCATATCAGATGGGAACTTTAGAGGTGATAGGCTACAGTGATCTGAACAAGTAGAAGTGATTGGCTACATAGACAACTATAACATTAAATCCCCTCTGGTCAACAATGCATTATCCTTGTGAAAAGAAATGTACATTTGATCATCAATATCCAATAACTACAATTAACACTGACTTATTGACAAATAATTCTAACAAAATTTGGTCACAGTCAGGTTATGGTGACCTACTACAGTGACCTGACAAATAATTTTACATGTTAAAGAAGTTGATAGGGAACAGGGTTATTCTACCCAGTGACTTCAAGACAGATGGACAGACAATCTTGTAATGATTATATATCCCCTCATTTTTAAAATTGGGATAAAATGTACATCTGGACTGGGTTGCAAAAAGGTCCATTAAATTTAATAGTCAATTAAAAATTAATTGACAATTAAATTAGTTGAATTTGTTAACTGCTAATAGAGTACTAAATATTTAATTGTCTATTAAGAATAATTGATGTTTGTGCAACTCAGTCCAGATCAACACCAGGCAGTCCCTATGATAGTTAATGTATATCAACAGGGCCTTAACTACCATTGAGGCAATTAAGGCAATTGTCTCACTAAAAAAATGCTGTACATGATTAAATTTTCAATGCAGTAACTTGAATTGAATATAAATATGTCTTTCATTTTGTTAAAATATTGTTTCTATATTAGAAACATCATTCAATAGATCTTAAATGTTTAACAAATGTGATGTTTTTTGTGTCCATCTGGATTCTCAAAAATTAGTTTTATTGTTTCATTTATAATGCACATGCACGGTTATATGGTCTTGCAGATCAAATGAGCCAAGGTAACTTTGGTCATAACATGGTCTCCCATGATTCCGAAATCTTAAGCCCGTAAATATTCAGTGTTCTTTGAAAGTTTACCCAAATACTAGAATTAAATTTCAAAACTTGTAATCTGGACAAGACAAGACCACACCATATGTAACTAATTTTATATTAAGAAAACCATTCCATATTTGCAAAAAATTGTCAGCTTGGTGTGTGTGTGTGTGTTGGGGGTGGTGAGAGTGAGAGAATTCTGTCCCCCCACCAGGGCTCTTCTCTGAAACATCTGAAGACCTCTGGCAGTCCCAGACCCCTTGCCTCACTAAAAAAAGACTCCTAGTTACAGCCTTGATCAAGAAAACCATAGCTGGTTCTAATAGGAAATGTACATAAAGTAAATATGTACCAACCTGATCTGATGAACTGACATAAGGCAGAAGATTTTCCATATAGTCAAGTAGATACCAGGCTTTAGCTAGATCATCAACTGGAGGATCTTGTAATGGCCTATAACCATCTATAGGATGTATACACAGGGTTAAGGAATATTAGGAGTGAAAAATTTTTAAAATGAGTTTATCTGTTTATTCTAATTGAAAAACTCTTAATTCAGTGTTTTCAGAAATATTGCAATTAACTTTGTGGTTCATATTATAAATATAAAATATATCCAACACAGAAAAATAACGGATTTATTTTCAGACTATCAGATTTACCTGAGTGGTTCACTAATCTGGAAAAAATGTGTGGATAAAGTCATTACATACATAGACATGTTTCATAATTTCTGCTAATTATTTGGAAATCCAAAACCTGCTAATGAAAGTTTGGTGCCCTGTTTTTCTTGTAAGTTATTTTCATGTGGTCTGGTATCGTTCAGATTTCCTATTTACATATAGCCCTTTTCATATTCTCCCTCATTTTCTTTAATAAAAGTTTAAAGGATATCTCAGAGGTGTGGCTCCAAAGTTGGCTCTTAGATTTTCTGAAGCTGCAAGACTAACAGCAGGAAAGTAAGCATAACCTGGTCCAAGATTGATGTTAGAAAATGCTTTTCCCATACTGTTACCATTTCTGTAATAAAAATGCAAACTTTAAAGTTTGTCTGCGGCAGAGTATTTTTGCAAGTAGGGCCACAAATTTTTGATAATTATATTTCAAATGCACATGCATGTGTTCATTTCTGTATCATTCATTCTTTATCTGTAAGTCCCTAATACTGAAAAGTAGGTGCACACCTTATTTTGTCTTAAACATTATTTCTTAATGTATACAAGTATATAAAAGTGAAAGCTTTCTGTAATGCTATTTGCTTACTTCCTATTAAAGCTTTATACTTATTTTTTATATCAATTTAATGTCCACTGCATCCAGTTCATATAAAAACTAGTTAGTACATGTAGGTTGGTGTACTTAGGTTTATGTCTACCTGTATTAATTTCTGTGTGTTATTAAGAACTATAGCTACTCATTATACACTCTTTTATAAAAAAAATTACTGCTGTTGATCGGATGGTTTTTTGTAACTTAAAAAATTCCTGTCTTTTATTTTTTAAAGAAAGTGATTATCAAGGTGATCAGCAACTGTACTTAAACTTATATACCAAAATATCATGATTCATTGAAACATACTTCTCACCTACCTCTTTGTTAGGCATTTCAACTAATTTAATTTGATTTTACCATCTAAACTTGACAGAATAAATATGAGGACAAAACAAAAATATAATATGTACATACCTGTAAAAAGTAACTGTTCCTTCATCACAATCAATGGCACAGCTGATAATATCACCTGTAGTCCATGCCTGTCAAAGAAGTCAATTCATTACTTTATTTATCTAAGTTAGGTCAAATAAAAATTTCTGAAAAAATGCTCTAAAAAAAGAAATAATTTAAGGCAGCCACAGATTTGTTGGAAATTTTAACATCAGTAGGCATTATATTCATATTTTATACTATGCAGCAGCAAGCAGAAAAATAGTATGAATATAATGCCTATCATATGTTAAAATGACAACAAATCTATGGCTTTGACAAATTACTTTGATTCTAATATGACAAAAACAACAATTTTGCGTGTGCACTGAAGTGCCAAATGTGTTTACTAACCAAAAGTTGTTATCCTTAATGAGGAAAAATACAGAATCCAGTTGGTACAGAAACAAACGTGTTTTGGTCAACAATCAGGTAAATATCTACTCATAGATGCATTTTTAGACATTTATGCAACAAAACACAACTTTGAAGTGTAAAACCAAATACAAGGGCACTGCAAAGCGGATAATCCCCTTGCCTGCAAAAAATTTCAAAGTCCCACTTAACCTTTGACCTTGAAAATCAATAGGCTTCTCAACCTTCCTATGTATTAAATGTATACTAAGTTTGGTTAAGATCTCTCAAAAGATGTTTAGTCTAGAGTGTCCACAAGAATGTTATGGACGGATGGATGGATGGACAGACAGTCCCATTACTATATCCCCATCACAAATCCATTGGCGAGGGGATAATAAGGAGAATCATAAAAGCGATCTGTGCCTGTGCCAGGTATGAATATCCTGGAAATTTTATTTTGCTGTATATGACAAAAGAAGGACATCATATTAGAATAGTTGATCTACCCTCCTGTACTGTCAATAACTTGTTTTGCTGTCAGAGGTGCTCTATTAAACTACTGCATGATATGCATGATAAAGTATGTATCAATCAATCACTGCTTTTCAAAAATTAGTTTTTTTGACTAAATATGGTCCAGGATTATTTTATTCAACATGGATGAAAAGCAAACATTATCACCAACATATAGATCTGCATAATTAAATGCAAGCATGCAAATTTCACCACAGTACTATACTGGCCATTTTTGATTTGCATAAATTCCATTCCCAGAGAGTTTTCACTAAAGTAGAATAACTTTGATTTGAATATTTTGAAAGAACAAATCTGTATTTTCAACATTTCTTTCTATTTTATACATGAATTGCACATTTATCCACCAATGTGCAATATTACACAATTTCGCGGAAAATTTTCCAACATCATAAAAGAAATTCTTGATGTCATAATTGCAACTGATTGTTCGCGTGACATCATTAAGGGTCAATTGTTAGGTTATTTGATAGAAAACCAAAATGTGCAATCCGTGTATTCTTATTTAACGATCAATTGCACAACAAAAATTCAAATGAAATTAAGTGAGATTAAAGGTGTTTACCTCACCATATCTTTGTGTTGTTTTGTTCCATTTCCTAACACGGTTCCCATCAAAAGCATAAGAATCTACTGTATCTCCAACACCTTCCTGTTGAAATAAGAAAATATGTATAGCAAAATAATTAACAAGGTCAGATTATTAATACAATACTAAAGATAACCATGAATTTTCGAAATCACCCGTACAGATCTGGCTTAAAACCTCTGATGCTGTGAGTTTTTGTCTGCCTGACTTTGAACAAAAGGAAAATGAAGTACATGTACCTTTGACTTGAACCTTATGTGATAAAATAAACCAGTTATTTGCCAAATGTCCATGAGTTATTTCCAGGCAATCTAGCATTCTCCACAGACAAAACTGCTCACCACAGTACAAATATTAATAAAAGCAGAGATACACACCATTTACAAGATAGCAAAACAAACAAAGAGTTTCGTTTCAGGACCAGAACCATCAGTGGCTGAGTGGTATAGGTAGTGGTGCTGTGTACTGTAACCTTAATTGACAAGGATTACCAGTTTTCCTGCTGCAGGATCGGGGTTCTCAACGGATACTCCAGCCTCCTCTCCCAGTAATAAGTGGACGACACAATATAGCTGAAAAAGTGCTAAAACTGAAGTAAAAATCCATTCATTTAATCAATCAGTCATTTCAAGATCAGAACAGGGCCAAACAGAAGCTTCACCAAAACAGAAGATGTTCACGAGACAAAGATGCTGACCATTAAAGGTTTTTCATGAAAACCTGAAGTAAATGATGGAGAAATGAATGGAAAAACATTTGGCACTTGTAGCCAGCTTTCCCACAGCTAGATCAACATGATAATGATGTACCCACAGTGATTTTGTTTTATGTCATTTCTTATTTAATATTCCAGAAAAAATATGCTCTACCATATGCAGCAAGATAAAGCATAAAATAAGACGATACAAAATAACAGAAATCATAGAGCAACTTTACACCAAATAGTATGATGTCAAGTACACATGACATCACTTTACACAGTAGTGAATGTAACATGGAAGAATAAGCAACATGTAAAGTTGCTTAAGTGACAGAACACTTATAAAGACAATTTGCCCGAACATTGGTGTTGGGTTGGGTTAATGGTGTTTATCGTCATTTTCAGCAATTTTCAGCTATATCATGACTACCAGACTTGCTGGGGGAGGAAAGACTGAACAGCTATCTAACTGACCGTTGAAACCCTCGACCTTGGGTGTCTGGAAGGTGAGTGGGACTCGAACCCCTGACAGCAGTGTTAGTCTTGTGATCAGGAGTCAGAAAGTTGGAAGATTTGCTATGGAATACCTGATAATACTTATAAATAACTAGACAATAGAAACTTACTTAACAAAAAATGAACTGAACAGACAAAGTAGTTTAAGACATATCAAACAAACCTATGAACAAATGAAAATGGGTTAAACTTAATGCTCCCATTCCTTAGGGGTAAGGCCATAAAAGTTAAGTCCAACTGTGTTAGGCCAAAAAAATTACCTCCAACTGTGAAGCAGATGTAAGGAACGCTTTATTGATTCTTCTCATCTAGATCTGTCAATCAGGCAAGTAAAAATGTACAACATGAATTTGGGATTTCAGCCCTGGAATATCTCCACATTACTTAAAAGATATCGTTATCTGTGTAACTCAGGGTTTTCCACATATTTTATCAACAAGATTAGAATGGAAAATGTAAACAACCCATGATAAGGCCACGCAAAGTTGATTATCTGTTTCTCAGGCATATTTTTTTCTGAATTGATGCGGGTGGGCGGTATTTTATTTTATTTTTA
>JAOXYI010158156.1:0-11509 GCA_028566495.1 Lithophaga antillarum | reverse complement strand
GGCATCATAAGTGTCTTACAGACACAAACACTGAAAAAAGTAGTCAAACATTGCTGAATATCTAAAATATTTGACAGCTGTGTGGGGTGTGCGGGGGCATCCTCCATGTATAGTTAACTTTGTGTCATCCTGTCATCCGACAGTAAAGCCTATCTTTACAGTCAATTACTTATCACCACTAACTTTACACTGCTGTTGTGAGTACGAGTCCTGCTCGCCCGACTTCATGTGCTAAGGTTTCCAGACACCTACATGTACCCAAGGTCGGGAATTTCACCGCTTAAGCTGGACAGCTGTCCGGCCTTTCCTCCCCCACTAAATCCGGTAGTAATTTTATAAATTTTCTGAAAGTGACGATGAACCGTAACAAACAACCATCCAACCGTAGCATCGAAACTTCCATTTTCTAGAAACCCACAAATGTGCACTACTATCTGTTACAGTTCTTGTCACATGTGTCATCCCAAATCTTGCAAGGGTGCAATTCCAAACTTTCAGTTCCTCAGACTGCGAAGTCTACGCAGCGATGACAAGGTTTTAAAATACAGCGTAACAAATTGTCGTCGTTCTTCCTGAAAAGAGCATACCACCAAAGGCCGTCACTGACAGTGACCTGGATTTAGTTTCCAAAAAAACACAGGGCCAATGCATTGATCCCTAAGTTTAATCACACAATAATCATGTGCCTCTAGTGCTCAGTTACCATTCCCATACTATCACCATCCGGAATATCTTAATACGACATTTTAAATCCATAATCTTGGAAGATCCATTGATGGCTGGCATTTTCCCTTCACTAATTATTACGGCCTTTTACACAGTAAAATCTCACAGGGAACATTTAGCCAGCAACACATTCAAAGTAAAGAAATACAGAGTGCAGCCTGACAGCAGGGGCAGTAGAAAATGTAATTGTGCCATACATGTATGCGTTACAAGTCATATGAGACCCACGACTCTGACAATAATTTTACAGTATACATGATATACGATGGTTTTACCTGTGTCCAGGAAATTTAGTTTATGCAGTGGTTTTGCAAACGCTGTTATAAAATTTATGTCGGAGAAACATATCGTGGTCTCTTTGCTTGCTTTGCGGAACCATGGAAATGCAGCTAACGGTTCTTGTCACTGTCGACTGTGCCCAGAAAAATATATACATAGATTTGTTGTTTCGAACCTTCTTTTAATGGTTTAGTTTTATCAAATCGATGGATATGAATGTAAATTGTAGTACTTTAATGTTTTATTTAACCAGTCAATTCCTTGAGTCTTAAGGATAGAGTGTTTTTCAGTATATTTTGTAAAACTCTGCCCGCCGTTTCAAGCGGATGGTATTTAACCGTGGCAATATATCTACTTTTCTCAGTATTACTCTCCAAAGCTGAACTGGAAAATATGAACTTTTCTGGCCAGACTGTTTACCCCATATTTGCCCACACGATGTTTGTTGTCTTTCGACTTTAAGAAAATGGGGGATATAGTTGTCATGTGGTAATCTATTTGTAGTCAGTCGGCAGAATGACAATGCACCAAATTACCAAACCAACTTATTTTTGTGTGCAAGTGAAATCTGAGGACCATGAGCCTCACACAAGAAAATGAGTTTTCCCCCACTTCTCCTTTATAGAGTTATTGTCCTTTACTAAAAAATGGGGATCCGGTTTATCAAATTTATTGCTCGGTAACTATCAGCAGCTGAAGTCTAAAACATGATATTTAACTTTCTACTTGGTCACGCTAACCTTTGGGTGAAATCAGGTCCACACAATCAAGTCATCTAGAGTTAGGACATTTTTACAATCATCGCCTATGTAACTACAAGGCGTTGAAGTTCAAGAATTATGATGCAAATTTTTAAAGAAGTAATCTATGGTATTTGGGCAATTGACTACTGTACCTACAGTTATGCCTTTTGAAATATGAAAATCTCATACATTTGAGATAAAGAAAATTATTTCCTTGAAATTCTAGTATATAGAGATCTCATAATTTGTATAGTATATCATAATACATCACTTCATATGTGTTAATATAAAGTGTGCTTCTTATACCATCTTGAAGTTTTTCCCTTGAAAATTTTGAAAATTTTGGGACCAAATAGGTCATTTTTGTTTCAAACATAGGGTTGTGATATATCATAACACTCATAATTGTAAGCACCGTTGATAAGTACTAAAATGGACCAGTTTTAGTCATTTTACTCAGTTATTCCCCAGGAAATCTTAGGAATTAAAGAAATTACGGGATCGAAAACATTTTTTTAAAATATAGGATTTTTACACATCATAACACTTATAAATATGCACATTTCTTAGAGAATACGAAAATTTATTTAAATTAGGCACCGTTACCTAGTTGTGCTAACTAAAAAAACTTGGAAGGACTAACTTTTTTTTCCAGACATAGGGTTGTACTTTATAGGCGTGCAGAAACTTAGATCATTACATGCTGGTTTTGGCCTAATGTCATCAGAAAAATGGGTCATAACACCTTTTAGTGTAAATATAGGGTTGTATCAGCTCATATTGCTCTGAATTGGGAGTGCTTTAAAAGCATGTAAAGAACCTTACTGAAAAAACATCATTGATGTGAACCTTTTAAATGTGTTAACACTGTTAAGGGGTTATGAAATTTGTTAATACTTTTGCAACCGGTCAATGTTCACTGTATAGTAGGGATATATGCTGAAGTGCCGATCGCTCTTATTTCTAATGTAAATGATTAAAAAGTATTAAAATAAAAAAGAAAATTAAAAATAAAAAAAAACGCAAACTAAAACAAAAATATATACATGATACATACAAAAAATCTGATTGATATTATGTCTCCCTCTCCTTCCTATACTGGCATTGTCCGTCATAAAAGCTTTTAACCACAGTTCCTCCTACAGTTTAAAGCAGGATCACTGTAAACTTTACATGCTTCTTTTTTCGCCATACGGAGATTCGCATATCATTTTGGCAGTTTGATTAGAATATTTTTCAAGGAGTTATTGTCCTTTGTTACTTTGTAAATAAGGCAAAATACAGTATAAGCTTGTGACTTTATATAAGATCACTATGAAAATTTGCATGTTTATTTATCACTATATGGGGCATACTGTTTTGGTAGTTTGATCAGAATATTTTTCTTGGATCTATTGCCCTAGGTTACTTTGAAATTAAGGCAAAATATAGTATAAGCTTGTGAATTAAAGTCCTCCTACCGTTCCGTACAACTTTTCATGCTTTTCATCATCCTATGAAGATTCACATATCGATTTTTAGCTTGATCAAAATGTGTATTCCATGGCATTTTACCCGTTATTACTTTGAAAATAAGGCAAAAATTATGAGCTTGTGACAGCAAACACCCTCCCCACCTTTGGTTTAAATCTAATCACTATAGAATGTTTGGTGTTTGCATGCACGATTAAATAATTAAAACCAACATGCCAATCAACAGAACACCAAAATTATTTAGCCTACATTTCGTTTCTTGATGAGATCGAAAAATAACATTGAAACTTAAGTAGATGAAGGAAAAGATCTGTTTATTTGTGTCAAAGATATCAAAGACAAACATCTTGCTGATACTTATATCGAAAATTGTAATCCCTGGGACACAAACTGATACAAATGTGTATAATTAGGGTACTCCTATATCAGCCGTTGATTTAAACCTATCATTAAGCTCGATGGTAAACTCAAATTTTAATTTGTACATGAGATATAGTATCATGATCATTAACATAGTCTTGTATATTTAGTGTCCACAGGTTTTATGTCTTCCCTTATGAATCTTCTTTCGTCCTTTGCAATCCTAAACACTTCAGTAGCATTGTTAGACTGAAGAAGTCTATTGAGAATTTTTATTCTTTCTTCTAGATCTTGACTACTTTCCAAAGCACGAGTTTCTTCTGAATTAATTGATCCTTCAAGATTGTTCCATTTCTGATCAAGTTCACTTAAGAGATTCTTCGTCTGTTCGTTTACTGCATCTTTCAAGTCTTGTTCACGTTTAAGAATTTTCTGCTTTTCAGTTTCATATCTGAAAGTTTCAGTAGATTTTATAGAACCAAGGACGGACATGTCTTCAGCTAACTTCCTATTGCGCTGATCAAGTGTGGAACTCGAAGATTTAATTTTGTCAACGGAAAGATTATATCCCTCACTAAGTTCAATCATAGTATGCCTTGTATGAATCTTGGCAATGCAGACTGGACAAACGACTTGGTTACAATCCTTGCAAAATAAACAGCATATTTGTCCTTGGTGAAACTGACACTTGATATTTGTAAAATCTGGTTTAGTTTCAGATTATTGATGTAAGGGAATGTCTTTGATGTCAATAATTTTATGTTCCTTAGTTGATTTAAATTTCTGATGAATTTTTCGACACTTTGAGCACATTAAAAAGTCACACGTTAAACATTTCCATTCGATTTCTGTTGTATCCTCACACAACTGGCAAGACATAGGAACCTGGCCTTTCTGGAAAGATTTTGATAGAGCCATGTTATTTCAGAACTCACATAATTCCAATTTTCTTTCCAAATCAAAACCGGACTAATTTTGTATATGACCTCAGTATTTAAACTTCCTTGTGCACTAGATATGATTTAATTAATTATCAGATGTGAGTGAGTTATCATCAAATCTAATTTGTAAACAATATTATCAGTACAGAGGTTCAAATCAAACATTTGTAAAAGTTTGATTGTAAAATTATCTCCCTTCGTATTTTTACCTGAACTTGTTAGAAATCAGAAAGGAAAACAGATATTGTAAGAATAACTTAAATAATCAAATTTGACTTTTCTGTACTATCTGACTCAGAATTGGCAAGGTGCACAGACTGTAGCAAATATGATATAAAATCAACAATTCAGTTGAACTCCAGCTTTATATTTAAATGATCTTATAGTTCATACTTGTCAAATCTCCAGATTTTAGTGGAAGCCTTCCAATATTTTGTTGCAAAAAATAAAAACTCGCTCCTGCATCCCATTCCCGCTGATGGAAAAATATCTCCCTGTAACCTTACATATCTCCCCTTTTACTCCAATTGCCCCATTAACAATACCCTTGATAACCCAACATATTCATCAACTACAATATCAAAGAAGGAGATCCTTGAAAACCGTAAGTTAGTCTTGTCTTCCTTTAACATCTATGTCAAAGATGATGACGTTGATCTGCCTTCTCTTTATTGGATACCAAAATTACACATGTGTTCTTACAAACAACGTTATATTGCTGGGTCAGCTAAGTATTCTACAAATCCTCTTTCCAAACTTTTAACTTTGATTCTAACAGCAGTTAAAGAAGGCACCCAGAAGTACTGTGACAAAGCTTAATAAAGATGTGGCGTGAATCAGATGTGGATCCTTAAAACTTCAAAGATTTATTGGAATGCTTGAAATCTCGGTCCCTTTCATTCCGCAACAGCTTAAAAACTCTGCTGTTTACACCACAATTCCTCATGATAAACTAAAAACGCGGCTCAAAAATTTAATTCAACAGTGTTTCTTCAAAACAGATGGTGAAAGGAGATATACATTTCTGGTCTTAGGTAAAGAAAAGGCTCAATATGTCAGGGAACACACCGATTCTTAAAAAAAGTACTCGGAGATGGATATTATTAGGATGCTGGACTTTTTGATAGATAATATCGTTGTTGAATTTGGTGGACATGTTTTCCAGCAGACAATCGGCATTCCAATGGGCACTAACTGTGCACCAGTCCTCTCCGCCCTATTCTTATATTCATATGAGGCAGAATTTCATTCTGGTTCTATTACAGTCCTTTAATTTCAGTTTCCGTTATACAGATGATGTTTTATCATTAAACAACAGTCATTTTAACGCATCCCAGTGAGCTTGAAATTAAGGACACCACAGATACATCTACATCTGCAGCTTACTTGGACTTGTGCCTATCGATAGACAACGGTGGATGGTTATAATCCAAATGCAAGGCTATACTTTAAAGTCATCACTACAATTTTCCGATTATGAACTTTCCTTTCTGAGTAGCAATATACCACCGTCGATGGCGTATATTGTTTACATTTCACAGTTGATCCGTTACTCTAGGACTTGTGTATAGCGACTTTCTAGATATAGGGTTTTTACTGTCACAAAAGCTACTCAATCAAGGCTATGTCAAGCCCAAATTAATTTCATCACTTTGGAAATTTTATGGTCGCCATAACGACTTCGTCGACCTGTATGGAGTGTCCATATGTTCCTAGTATCGTAGTCATTATCTGTTCTCCGTACCTGATTTACGACTTGTTATCGGCGTTTGTAAACTGGGCAATTCGACGGGTATCACATGTAAATCAGGACGTGTTTACCCTTCTAGATCATGTGTTAAGTTACGTATCATGGTGTCCGTTACGATTTCTGTGTAAAAACGATGTTTGGTTCGTAGTTTACCCGCATTTGTTTCTAGGGAGTTGTTATTTTATGTTGAATGTATTGTTTTAAGTGGCGTGGTGTCCAACACCATTTCCGCGTAAAAACTATGTTGGTGTTGTATCGCAATAAACGAGGGGTGTCACATGTGAGGCAGGATATGCTTACCCTTCTAGGGCACTTCATGTAACTCCCGGGGGTTTTATGGGTGTTTGTATTATCCTAGCTTCATTTGCAGTGTTGTGTCCGTGTTCTACTTCCACGTTTGTGGTTGTGTTTGATCCTTTGTTGAGAACAGTCTTGTCTGGTCGTATGGATATGTGACTTTTGAACTTCAGTATTCTTGTCATTCTTTTGTAACACAAATTTCAGATTCCTTAACTTCTGTGTCAAGATTTGTATGCCATTGCAACAAGGTTTACATGCCATCTAGCCTGTGACTAATGATTTCTGTCCATCCGTCAGTCATCTGTCTATCTGTCTATTAATTTTCGGACCATAACTTCAGATCACATTAACTCTTACCAACCAAACTTAGACAAAACTTTACAATAGATTGAAAAGCAAAGGCACCTATTGATTTTGGGGTCAAAAGGTCAAAGATCAATGTCAATGGCCACCCGGGGTCAACTTTTGGTTTTCGGACATTAACTTTAGTTCCGTAAATCCGATGGTTACCAATACTGGTCAGACAGTACCATACAAGAGGGATAGAACCCTATTAATTTTATGGTCAGTAGTCAAAGGTCAGGTCATGGTAACACAAAAAAGTTTTTTTTTATTAAAAAGATGATATCTATGTAGGAATATTACATATGCATATTTATAAACATCCTGTGTTACCTAACTAGGATATATAGTACCCCTGTTGGAAGGGGGACCCTTTTGATATTGGGGTCAGTAGGCCAAAGGTGAAGGTCACTGTAACATACAATAGATTTTTCTTTACCAAAAGATGGTTTCTATGCAAGATTTTCACATATATTCACATCTGGTGTTCACCAAATTTGGAGAGGCTTCTATGAAGAGAAAATTGACTTTGTCATAGGTCAACGTCACTGTTACTGAAAATATTGTCTGGATCTAACCTTCACCAACTTTCATCAGGAGATTTACCAGTGTAAACGGAGGAATGAACCAAAGAACTCCACTGAATTGTCTATTAATAGATTTTGTGCCAATTATGATTTTGTATTAGTAACTTTCATTTTATACAAAGAGTACTCATCAATCTTGATTAGAAGGTAATCTTATATGAAGAAAAGAACCCTACTGACTTTGCAAAAAGTTACAGTTACTGTTACTGTAAGTAAATTCTGAGACGAAAAGTGGTTTTTGAAGGATTTACTTTTATCATCCATTGTTTGACTTTTTGAAAGGTCAAGGCCACTAATACTATAACGGACTTTGTACAGAAAAGATGGTTTGGGAGCATAAACTTTTATGATATACATCCTTTGTTCATCATACTTCATCAGGGGTCATACTAAGTGAACGAAAGAGACCCATTGACTTTGTCAAGGTCAAGGTCACTATTACTAAGATTTGTTACACTGGTTTCGGGATCATACTTGAAAAGACTAAAACAATAAAACTTTGCCAGTAATTCTCATAACTGATGGTTGTTATTTTTCTGAACATTCAGTACCGTATGAGTTACTTTTACACCTAAATACTCTCAGTATTATATTTCCAGATACTCTACATTTTGTCTTAAACTTTACCAACAGTTGATGGAAATATTTGATTTTAAAATGAATCAGTCAACCTATTTTTTTAAATGACCCGAAAAATCACTCATGTCGAATCTTCCTCCAATCTGCTACTTCAAAGAGGGAAATCTCCGATTAACGAGACCTTTGAAGTCAACACATAAGGTAAGGTTTCAGTATCACAGCTACATACTTTGAGTACAGGATATAGTACATAGAAATTTATACGGAAAACCTTATTTTTGTTCAATCGGTGATTTTTTCATATCCCCTCCTATGGTCTGCCGCTGACACAGGCAGGTGGTCTTGAAATTTAATGGGTTGTTCACTGTAACTCAAACCTTTAGAATTATTGAACAGAAAATCTTGAAATACTATTTATATCTAGTATTGTTTCATAGAATTATACTATACTATAGTATACAAATACAAAGGTCTCTCTCTCTCAATAGAACTGGTTCCTGTAGTATAGCTGAAAAATTCCTGAAAGGAGCATTAAGCACAATTCAAACAAACAGGGAATCCTGGTAGACAGATAATACATGTGGTAGAATAGAAGATAAAATTGTATAATACTAGACCTAGATACTAAACACTTTCATTAGGCTACTTGTATACTCAGCCATACTCAGTACATGACAGAACAGAAATGTGGAAACAGGTTACAAATCACGACGCATGCAGTACCCATAAATCACATATTTGAAAATGCAAAGGAAAAAAAATACATAAATCGTGTGTAGATTGTACAGTTTTGTTGTTTTCAATTAACAGTGTTTATGCATGTATTATTATATACTATGCATAAAAAAGAATACACATAATCCATATATTTTACCTGTTTAACATTAGTATGTTATACTATCGTTGGTACTATTCACACTAGGTATTTTTCAAGAACCGTGCATACCATCATTGCTACGTATTATCTGTTCCTGTATGAAATTTATTACGTTGCGATTACTGGCCAAGAGAGTGATGATACAAGCCCATTTTAGCATCTGCTTTTAAGCCGTGGCAGAAACTTTTCAGCTCCCTGTAAGATATTTTTGCGAAATGCCAAGATGAATTTCTCATTAACACTTTGCAATTATTCACTTACAGATTTTCATTTCAGAGGAAATATTTCGGTTGTTTTTTTTTTTCAGTCAAGTCCACTGTTTCAGAAGATAGAAACATCTAAAATAGAAGAACTGAAACAGAAGTTTGCCGAGGAACCTGCACCTGAAAACAAGATTGCTTCTAAAAAGGTCTGTAAAGTTTCCTTTGTCATACAAGTAGCATCTCACTGGCTGATCACGTCAATGTACAGTAAAACTTTGTTATACCTTCACCATTTGTCCAGCAGAATTTTGACATTATAAAGGGGTTTGGTGATAGACGGAGGGAACCTTGTAACGAATTTGTTAAGAAAATAAGTGAAAAACTTTGGTATTAGGCGAAATGGAGAATGAAATAAGGGGCATTGTAAAGAGCTTTCACTGTATGCCAGATTTATTGTTATCGAACCAGAATGTTGAAACAATATAGCTGAAATATTGCTGACAATGACATTAAACAACAACAAACAAACAAACAACAATTAAAAATAAAACAGAAAGTTACATGTTCTGTAATCCATTAAATGAGTGCGGTAATTTATATCTACTCTTTAGGGTACAGGATTTCCCTTGTTTTCTGACGAACACGTTTTAAATAGCCATTAAGATCGGTTAGAAATTTGATTTGGACCCTCCTTTCAAAGTAGGTTTTGATGAGACCTCCTTTGTCAAAATCCTAGATGCCCTCCCGTCGATGTTTGCTTACAATCACAAGCTCATTTGCAGTTAGTTATACGTTTTTACATTCAATGCTCAATGCACAATTTTCTTCTTCTTCTTTTTTTTTTTTTTTTTTGCTCTTATCTGAAATTCGACATGGCAATGTGCGCCAAAATCATTTCGAAATCACAGGCAATAAAAAATTGAATGATCCCTAAACAGTATCTAGTTTTTGTATCTGAGACATTTCCAGAAGTGGACAAAGAAGAATTGTTTCGTTCCTGACTTACGGTAAAAGAAATGATTTCTGTTTTCCAATACTTAATGACCCTTTCTTTAGAGGCGATGAAATTTTCGCATAGTTCATGGCACGATACTCCGAAACATTAGACTACTTAACGAAAACATTATATATTTAGATATCTATTAATATAACAATCTTCATTAGATTTGTTATGTCATCTTAGAACAATCTTTTAAGAAAGGTTTGACTATACCGAGGGAACAATCAGAAACCGTAAATAGAAGAAGGACAGACAACACCATGGCCAAAAGAAAAAAGACAAAAAGACAAACAATGGTCCACAGAATATTACACAGAAAACAAAAGATTGAGCAACACGAACCCCCCTTAAAACCGGGGGTGAACTCAGGTGCTCCGGAAGGGTAAGCAGTTCCTGCTCCACTAGTGGCAACCGTCGTGCTACTCATGTTAACATCTGGTGATAAGTCACATTCGGTGATAAATCATGTACGAGGAAAGAATGACGGGATGGATAAGATATAATTTGAAACCGTCACATTGTCAAAGCTTGTTGGGAGTATCCTAATTCGGGCAGTGTTAAAATAAAAGATTCTGTGCAACAGTTTTTATTAGCGACCCAAACTTCTCTTGTCATAGACATTCCCTTCTGCTTTCATGTACATTTTAGACTGGATCGATTTTCAAACACCGATTCGCAGAACCACTCATTGAGGATGAGGATCTTGTCAAATTTGGAAAGAACTCAAAATGTTAAAAAAGTGTACCCATTTAAAAAGAAACGACGGTGATATTAGTTCCGCATATATAAAATAACTTTCAGATAGTTGTATAGATTTACAGAGGAAGATTGTACATTCTTGAGCTTTGTAAGAATTCCAAACCCCTATTGTGAAAAATAAAAAAAAAGTTCTGTGTTAAAACGTACATTTGAAGTCAGCCGTAATAAATGCGAACACAACTGTAGATAAAATGAGACTATCCGTATTAGTTTACAAACTAGACCGTATATTTCCCTGCGAACTTTAGATTTATTTTCATACTTTTATCCCCTCGTCGTTGTTTGTCGCTACCATTTTTTTTTATTAGCATCCCAACACAAGCGTACTGTTAATGTTATGCAACAGCATGGCTCTTTTTCCCTTTTTTCATTAGAATAGTTGTCGAAAGCATTTCAAGCCAGAGAGTGGTACTATAAATATCATCTTCCTAAGTCAAGGATTTCTGAGTCCACTTTGTTCCCGTGCACAAACCCTTGACATATTACATAAACAATTTGCTGGATTTTCCCTATCGCTCCCGTCCGTTTTGTGTGTTATTTTCAACAGTGGTGACCAATGAAAATGTCGGATACAAACACTGTTACGAGAA
>JAOXYI010158046.1:0-11510 GCA_028566495.1 Lithophaga antillarum | reverse complement strand
TACTGATCAAAATCTTTAATTTGATATATAATTATCCGTGTTGTTGAAGAACTAGTACAGATAATAGCTCCCCAAATCCCTGCACTTTCCGATAAAAAATGGAAAAACGCAACATCTTGCGCGACGTCTCAGTCTTCCGGAACACCCGATTTCACTTTCGTTTTTTAAGAAATTAAATGTTTTTATTTTATTATTTATTTATTTATTTATTTATTTCTCGGGGGAAAGGGGGCTGGCTGGTTCTTGTTTAATTTTATCGACTTATGACTTTTCAACCTCTACAACTTTCTATTTCCTTGATAATATCATTCAAGAAGTACACGTCAGACTAAATATGTGATAAAAACCAGTTTTCCTCCGTATACGTAACTATATACTCCTGTGTCTGCTGTAACAGTTGTGAAAGATATTACGTGACCTACGTACACTTAGTAGAATCCCGAGTTTGGTCATCTTCCCAAGTCAAGGGCTTTTGGGTCCACTTCGCTCCCCAACAAACGCTTGACAGATTACATAAACAAATTTTTCGTTAACGCTCCCGTCCGTTTTGTGTGTTACTTTATACCATCTTGGCCAGTAAAAATGTCCGACACAAGAACCGTCACGCAAGCTGAATTCTGGTTAGTTCACGTGAGTTTTAATGAAGACCGGGAATTTAAAACCCTTTTCTGTCAAGGGTTTGTGCGGAGCAAAGTGAAGTTAGAAACCCTTGACTTGGGAAGATGGAATTTGGTAAGCTGATAAGAGATAAACGGTAAAACATTTGCTATTGTACATGTATTTCGACTCTGCGAAAATACAAATGCCCTTCTTCGCTGAAGTTCCATATTCGGAAATTTTAACTTTGTTTGTGTAAATGTAGGTTGTTTTTTGCCACTGTTGCCTTGGTTGTCTTTTATTAACTTTTTCTTGGAAATTTCTCCAACTTCTATGTATGAAATGATTGATACATGTCTTCATGTGATAAATCATATATATGTACTTTGTTTATTATGTCTAATGGCTATACAAGTAAATTTATGATTAGTATAGTATATGTATATACATTTTTTGTAGGGTCATGTTTTAGTTGACAGGAAAATATCTTGAGTAAATCTCTTAAAAAAGCAGTGCCCATTGTTTGTCCGTAGCATATAAATAATATTTTCAGTCGTTAGTGAGGAAAAAGTGATGTATCTACTTTGCATATTACTGTGGTATCTTTTGAATTCATTATTGCCCAAGGAATGATACACCAAAGATTTATCCAGATTTAGTCAATCGATGACATGTGATATACTGTAAACTAAGACGCCCGGTTACAGGAGGACTTTTCTTGCTTATGCATTAGGTATGAAAACGTTAATTTTTGGTTTATTCCTATTAATAATATCAAAACACATAATCATTTTGATTTCTTAATATATTTTAACAAAATTTTTATGGAAGCCCATACCAACAATATCTCACTCGAGTTGGAAAACCAGAATTATTTCAACAGTGATTGTACGTAGGAGTTATGTCCCTTAAACGATGTGAAAATCTGCTAATCTTTTTCCTTCTTTCTTTCTTTTTTTGTTTTTCTTTCTTTCTTTCTTTCTTTCTTTTTTTTTTTTTTGGCGCTCTTTTGTCTTCATTTTCAGACAGATTTTTAATTTACACAACAGCTTCATATTACCCAAGTCTAGTTTGAAAACTTCAATTGAACAATCAATCGAAGTGTTATTTCCATTGAAAACTTAAGAAGTATGGCAAAATGTGGTACTAGTTTTTCGCCACGCCAGTTATCCGTTTATAACAAATCCATACTGGAGCCTTACATCAAGACTATCTGATCAATTTAGTTTGGAAACCATTTTTTTTCGATAAACAGTGTACAAGTTGAGCCACTTGAAGTAAAAGATGCCAGATTGTTCTGGCCAGCACAGTGGCGCTTTTATTATTTTTTTTTACCAAATGTATATGGAAGCTTTTAATTTCATACACATGTACGATACAAGTACATTAAGAGTGGTAGAGTTTTGAAAAAATTGTGTATGTCCCTAGAAAATATAAAAAAGTATACCTGAACTTCACTCATAGATTCACGTGGTAGATTTTCGCGCCTGTTTATATCAGTTCGGTATATAATTCATGTTGGGTTTCACTTTTGCGCTAAAAGTCGAGGAGGAAACATCAAAACAAAAAACCTAGGAAGGACAAACGGAGAATACACTTAAAAGATAAGTACAATTTAGTTGAACATTATTTCGAAAGCGAACTTAATACATTTACGTTTAATTTTAATTCAATGTTGGTTAATATAAACTGCTGAAAATTCATTATTTAACGAGTGAAAATAAATATTGAACTTCCATTTTAGTTCAATGATAGTAATAAGTTTCAATTGCGTAATCAAATGTTGTTGTGATATAAGTTTATTGTAGAATTGATGAAAGGTACACGTAAGTTATTTATTTGTTCAAACAATTTGCATCGCCGTATTTATTATTACACATACAACTACAATTGTACAATTATATGTAGAGAAATTGATTAGTGTTTAATGGTTTGTCGTCTGCTCGATTTGTTTACAATTTGTAATCGTATTTTAAAAATTACACCTTGTTATATCATTGCTATTATATCGTTATAAATAACATTTCGAAACATTCAGTATATGTACGCACAAATATTAGCTGTCCTATTATTCAATCACTTGCAGATGTTGACAATTTTTCTCGCAGTAATAACACATTCACAGAATAGTTTAGTGAATTTTGAATAATTTAAGCGACAATAGAATATATGCAGTACTATAATTCAGCATTATAATTTTAATAGAAATTTGAATTATCTGTTTAATAACTTCTTCCATTTTATACATGCCTAGAGCCAGAGGCGTACGACCAAGGACACCAAACTCAGTACCTTACATGAGACTGCGTAATAGGGATCGTCCGGCTAGGCCAGCTGTACAACAGCATGCAGTCCCTGTACCAGCTAATCAAGCAGCCCCAGCAGCACAACAACCACAAGAACCAGCTCCAGCAGCACAACAACCACAAGACCCTGCTCCAGCAGCACAACAACCTCCAATACTTGCACAGCCACTTGAACCTGCTGTACAACAACCACCTTTACTGGCACAAGCAGTTCAACAGCCACCTGCACCAGCTGGTCAGCAACAACCTTTACTGGCACATGCAGTTCAGCAGCCACCTGTTTTTCAACAGCTTCAACAAAATATACAACAGCCAATTAATGGTGAGCATTTAAATCTAAATCCTGCTGATGTTAATGCACCATTATTAATACCTATGTCAAATGAATTAGATATTTTTGTTTCTCAGGCATTTAAGGAAAAAGTCTGGAATTTTCAGTATATTGACTTATCGCTATTATCAAGAAACAATTTCAATGTGCCAAATGAGTCTCAAAATTGTATAGCTGTTGAAGAAGGCAAATTGGTTGTTCAAACAACTACTAAACCTATACGTACAAAACGTATTGATACAATCGAAATGTGGACTGATGCGTTTTTGAATTATGCAAAAATAATAATTGACAGGCATCCTCAAATGGCAAAAGATTTATTAACATATATGGTCACAATAAGAGGGGCAACCTTAGATGCCACTTTTGATAGGGTTTATATGTATGACCAACAGTTTAGGTTACGTGTGGCTCAAGACCCAACGCGTTCATGGTCACAAATTGATGGTGTTCTCTGGTTGAGATTTATAACTGGTAGAGGTACATATGGTACACCCATACTCAATTCTATAAATAATAATAAACCGTGTTATGATTATAATTTTAGGAAGCAATGTACTAGGATAAATTGTTTATATAAACATAATTGCATAAAATGCAATGGCAGTCATCCAGCGGCGTTATGTGCATATTTTGCACGACTTAACTCTGGTTCATTTCAACAACCATCTGTTAGAAAAAGTTTGCCAAGAAACTATACTTATCATCAACCTCGATTTAACATTAATATGCGCCCACCTTTGCCACATTAGTTTGCAATAATTGTGGAATTATTTTGTTTCAGATCAGTCTTTCCACAGATATAACATTTGGAAGTTAGGTTTTTCGCCCATAAATATCGAGCAGTTGTCTTTATATTTAACGAATTATCCCATTAGGGAAGATGCCGACTTTTTACTAGATGGTTTCACCAATGGTTTCAAATTAAATTACCATGGTCCAAGATTGCCTGTTGATGCTAAAAATTTAAAGTCAGTATTGGTTAACCCTGCTGATGCCATAGAAAAAGTTGAAAATGAAATTGCTAAGGGTCGGATAGCAGGACCTTTTAAGTATCGTCCTATTTCTAATTTACGTTGTTCGGCAATAGGTTTGGTTCCAAAGAAAACCAGTGGGTTACGGTTAATCACTAACCTATCATATCCCCCAGGGAACAGTGTTAATCATTTTGTTGATGAAAATTTTACATCAGTTAGTTACTCTTCTTTTGATAAAGTCGTTTCCATGGTTCAAAAGCTTGGAAAGGGAGCATTAATTGGTAAAAAAGATATAAAATCCGCATTTAGGTTACTGCCATGCTACCCCGGTGATTTTGATTTGCTAGGTTTCAAAATTGAAGAAAATTTTTTCATAGATAAATGCTTGCCTATGGGTTATTCAGGGTCTTGTCAAATTTTTGAAAAATTTTCAACATTTTTGCAATGGTTAGTTAGTCAAGATCAAAATTCTTTAAATTTAGATCACTATTTAGATGATTTCTTTTTTTGCGGTCGCCAAGACACAAGTGAATGTGAAGATTTAATGTCGTCTTTCAGTAAACTATGTAATAAGTTAGGTGTCCCGGTGGCAGATGAAAAAACAGAAGGTCCTCTTACAAGCATGGAATATTTAGGTTTGTTAATTGATACTCAAAAAATGTTGGTAAAAATACCATCAGATAAGCTTAAGAAACTGCTAGAAGAAATAAACATAATGATGTTCTCTAAGAAGGTTACACTTAAGCAGCTTCAATCACTTTGTGGTTTACTTTCGTTTTGTACAAGAGCACTTCCAAGTGGAAGAGCATTTAGTAGACGATTATTTTTGGCGATGTCCAAAGCGTCACGACCTTT
This sequence comes from Lithophaga antillarum, assembly GCA_028566495.1. NCBI lineage: Eukaryota > Metazoa > Mollusca > Bivalvia > Mytilida > Mytilidae > Lithophaga > Lithophaga antillarum. The sequence continues at coordinate 6,444 of JAOXYI010158046.1, read as the reverse complement.
TCATTTAATTAGAGTAACTAAGGGTATGTTTGATGATCTTCTTGTTTGGAAATATTTTTTAGAAAATTTTAATGGGACTTCCTATATTTTGGATGAAGATTGGATTTCAAATCGTGATATGGAACTTTTTACTGATAGTGCAGGGGGAAAAACCAAAGGGTGTGGCATTTATTTTCAAGGAAAATGGTGTGTTTTAAATTGGCCAAAAGAATGGGAAAATTCTGAAATTCTCAAAGATATTACCTATTTAGAAATTATACCTATAGCACTTGCGGTAATGTTGTGGGGAGAGATATTTCATAGAAAGAAAATAAATTTTCATGTCGACAACTTGGCTGTTGTGTGCATATTAAATTCAAGAACTTCTAAATCTGAGAGAGTTTTAAAGTTATTAAGGTTCATTGTATACCAAACACTCACAAAAAACTTTCACATTAAATGCAGTCATATAAGTGGCAAGGTCAATATAATTGCTGATGCATTATCTCGGGGTAATTTTCAGAAATTCAAAGAGTTAGCTCCTCATGCAGACAAGGTTCCAGTGGAGGTTCCATTACAGTTTTGGGAGCTTTTAGAGACGAAGTGACGAAATTACTACAGAATTCAGTTGCGGCTAATACGGCCAATGTTTACGAAAATGCAATTTCAATTTTTGAAAATTTTAGATATGATTATGGCTTGGCAAGAGCATGGCCACCAACTTTGTCTGATTTGATCAATTTTTTAGCATTTTTGGCAAAATCCAATTATTCGCCGTGTACAGCAAGATCGTACATCTCTGGCATAAGCTTTTACCTGAAAATAAGTGGCTTACATGATGCCACCAATTCGTTTATTGTTAAGAAGATGTTAAGTGGTATGCAAAGGCTGTCAAAAAGTTGTGATTGTCGTAAACCTATAACTTTAGATATTTTAACCAACATTATACATATATTGCCAAGCATTGCTTTCTCTTCATACGAGACTGTGCTTTTTGCTGCTGCTTTCACCTTAGCATTTTTTGCATTTTTAAGGGTAGGCGAGTTTGCTGATTCTGGGTTATCTAAGAGACACGCTTTGTGTCGTGATGATGTTTTAATAAACTGTGATAGAAATATTTTGTATGTGACTTTGCATTCGTCAAAAACAGACCAATTTGGGCATCAAACTAAGCTTGAAATGTCTAAACATGACCTTGATTTAGTTTGTCCAGTTTTTAATATGGTGAAGTATTTGAGGGTCAGACCTAAAATTGATGGGCTCCTTTTTTGTCACTTGAATTCAAAACCTCTGACACGATATCAGGTGTCAGCAATGTTAAAGAAAGCTATTCGATATTTGGGCTTAAACGAAAATGATTATAATACACATTCATTTCGAATTGGGGCAGCGACCTCAGCTGCATTAATGGGAAAATCAGATGAGGAAATCATGAAATTGGGACGTTGGAACTCTATTGCTTTCAAAAAATACATCAGATTATATTCGTTCAATTAGAGCGTTCTTCGAGTTTAGTGTATTTACTTATTTGTAGGTAGTAATTTGATATGGATAATTGGCTCATCGTTAGTCGCTAATGCTGCTGAGCATGCTGTAAAGAGGCCAACAGGAAAAAATCTTGGGTTTGAAAAGTGGGGAATTCACGTAATATGGGTAGGAATGCCAGGAATGTGTTGGAATTCAATGGTTTCTTTGGTGCATGCTATGGTGAATGCTTATGGTATACCCAGGGCACTTCTTTTGCATGTTGGTGCCAACGATATTGGCGCATGGAGCACAAGAGACCTTATTTATCATATGACATTTGCACTGTTTATAATAAAGCGTATGTTGCCAGGTTGTGCACTGATTTATTCAAGTATGTTACCACGCACTTTCTGGCGTTATTCAGCTAATTGTGATGCAATGGAAAGAAGCCGTAAACGTGTTAACAGAGGTTTACGAACATATTTGCTAAACAATGGGGATTATGTGTTGAAACATTTAGATTTAGATGACGGACATAAAGCTTTATTTGCTTCTGATGGAATCCATTTAAGTTTTTTAGGCAATGACATATTTATAAATGCCATTCAAGGAGCACTTGAACAGTTTTTGTTGTACCCTAATGCTAGAATATTTCCAACTGTCTGATTTGGTAAATTAATTGATGCTTATACGAATTATATACAAGTGATGTTGTGTTACTTTGAGCTATTTGATAATGTTTACAAATTAAAAGCTAAATATGTTGTTTATGTTGGTTGCTAATGTATTGCAAGTTGTACATATGTTGCTTAGTATTTGGCTGTTTTATTTGTCGCGATAAATTTTGTGGCGGATTATGATTATGTTTGTGGTAACATAATCCTAATTTGGCGGAATTTATCGGTCGACTTGCTATGGAATACCCAGCAGACGAGACTGTCACTGAACGGTTACCCTTCAGTGTTTAGCGTCAATAGTTGAATGTTGACAAGTTTGTTTTACATCTCGCTTAATATGACAAATAAAACAGCCAAAATAAAGTATTAAAATTAAGCCAGTTTCTTTTATTTCAATGAATTTAGTTTCAGTTTTGAGTTGATGACAAATACAAAAAATGTCGTCAATTGAAGATGCCTCACTTTGCACGTCGTTTTCTGTAAGAGTAGCGTCGTCTTTCTTGTAATGTTCATATCTGTTATGTTCATATCAGCTTGTCTGTTGATCTCAATGTTTGTATTTTTAATTTATTTCTGATGAATCATATTCAATAATAGTCAACAAAGCAATTTCCGTTTGTCTTTATTAATCACAAATATCAGATCAATTGTTTACGAGTGCATATTGTGAAATAGTACTAACATGAATCAGTGACTCTTGTTTATTATTCTAATTAACAACTCTTTGATCTCTGTAATCAATCATTTGTGTATGCAGTAATAAGGTGTTTTTTCATTGTAATGATTACCTAATTAATATGTCCTGTCTTAATTATGAAAAATATACATCAAGATATATCAAATTTAGTGCACCAGTTGCATATAGTAAGATGTTATATTACCTATTTCAGGTAAATTTTACTTTTCCGAGCGAGTACTCGAGTATCACTCGGAAGAATTTGCCAGTATTCGAGTATTCTTTCTTGCTGAAATTGACATCCCTTATAAATAGACAGAGTAACTGAAAGGCCGTCAGAGACGGATTTATCTGTGGAGGACGCCGGGGTACCTGGAGAGAACTACCTACCCTAATCAGGTAACATGTAAACTTTATCACATATGTTTCGACTGCAGAGGGAACGTTGGTTTTGCTATCAACCAAATTCAGGCGCGAGTCCACACCTTAGATCCATAGGCTACAGTGACAGTGACCAACTGTTTAAACCACTCAGTCACCGTAATTCCACCAGAAATGTGAAAACTATTTCTTATTTCGTAATTGTCTTTTTATTGGTGTGTAAGTAACTGAAAGGATTTGGAGAAATAAAGTATTTGTATGTAGAAACACGATTGTTCTATAAGCTGTCTTTGCCACTGTCGCCATCACCGCTCATATACCTCATACGGCCATGAATCGACAGCGAAGATAGCGAAATAAGCAAGGAGCAGCAAAATTCGCAAGGAAGCAATGACAAAAGCAATGGATTAAAAGATGACCATTCAGATCTAGAAATATCTCTATTTGAAAGCTTCATTGTCAATCAGGAGTGTCAATAGTTACTTTCCATAGACAGTCCTTCCCGACTAGGCGTTTTCTTCCGAAAACATCTAGCCCGAAAGCAGTAATCTTCAATCAGGCGGTCACCTCCAGACATTAGTTACTGCCATAAGAAAGCCCTTGTGAGTAGGCGTTTCTCCTAAGACCAGTAAACTTTAATTAAGCGGTCATTTCTAAACAATAGTTACTTCCTTTAGAATTGCTTCCTCTTTCATCGACCATCTCTGTTATTTCCTAATTCCCCCAAAGTCACAAATAATAAATGAACAGTGCATGAAATACAACTCCGAGTGTAATGTGTGGTAAATAAAAATCATTCAATGCTTATACAAAATTAAAAAAAGTTACACATTTCTAAATTTTGACTGTTACAAGTCGAATCTGCTACATCCAGTACATAGCAAAACTGATTAGTGCTTTTTATTAACAAGGCATAACATGATTTATGAAGCCCTAAAGCTTAGCTAGGAAGGATAAGATATTGCATTATAAGTAGAATGTCCAGTTGTCCAATGAAGGAAGCTGATAAAGAAGTCTAATATTAAGCCAAGAGCTATATCCGATTCATTTTTCAGATGTAAAACATTTGACTATATGAAACGACAATTGTGAATGTGAAAGTGTCGATTCTTATTGAATACTTTTATCGCAAAGACACCACTCAAAATGTGAGACTGACACATGCAGACACTGATCTTACAGCCTTACGGCTACAACCTTGAACTATATCAAAATATTCTCATTCGAATTTTCGGTTATACCTAGTAATCTTTGAGTAAATAAGATGTGTTGTTGGGCTAAGAAACTTTGCATAGAACTTTTGAATGTGAAGTGTAGATACAAATCAACTGAACTAGTTTTTGCGTTTGCGCTAACGTTTTAAAAGCAAAACATGATATTTGGAATTCGATGGAACATGTAATAGGAAGTTTAAAAATTCCTACATGTTTTCTTACATTTGAAAATAGAAGATTTGGTACCTACCTCTATTCTTTGTATAACATCAAATAGGAATAAAGCCCATACAGTCGCAACGAATGGAATGTAATGATTCGAATCTAGCGGATTTGATCATATTTCCCCTCAAAGTAGACCTAGTCTCTCGTGTTTTACTTGGCATAAGGTATTAACATTGTTTAATTTGTTTTTGTTTTGACAGTGATTTTTTGTTTCGTAATTTAAATATATACATGTGTGTTTTTTCTCACTTGTCTTTTTGATGTAGCTGTTAGCAGTTGATAGTCGATTGTCTGTATAGCAGATAACTACTCTTCGCAAAACAATAGTGACAGTTTTAGCTCTTAGTGTAGTATTTCCCACATTTTATTTTCCTGGTTTTGTAAGAACATTTTCTACATCCGACTCCTTTTCTTTTTATATTGTAACTAATGGTATCCTTTTTTTGCCTTGCAGGTCTATATATTTGTTGTATCGATCGAACTAGTGGAACAGATTGAAGCCTTCAGCCTTCCTGATAGCATTGTTGAATCATTTCAAGAAAACCCATTGCTAAGGTTATATTGGCTATCTGGATACTTTATTAAGGTTTTTCCGAGATCTATATACTGAATATAGTTAACTATTGATATGGTAGCAAAGCATTGTATGGACGGATGGTTTACAACTGCATTCATCAGACCATTTAATGAAAAAGAAAGCAGTACGTGGCCAATACGTGGTTTATATCTGATATGCTTCCAAAATATTAATCCTAAAAATTCCAGTTATTAATTCATGACATACATACTAACCAGTGAAAGTATTTATCCACTGCTTAATGTATTTTACACACATAATTCAAATGATACGAAAAGAAAACTAAAGTAATTTTCCATTTCTTATATACTTACAAACTCCTCCACCATTTCTTGTACGATCGCGATGAACAAAATATAATTTTACTAATCATAGAATCAGTGACCGAAGTATGGAGCCACGACTCACTGATGGATACGATTGCTGACTTTTATTTTTAATGCGACGTTTTGTTTTTTTTTTAATTTTGATAGTTCTTGCATTAAGGTAAATAATACATAGACCTTTCTCATGTTTCTTTAAAAAATTTTTATGCATATTGGCTTGATTCCGATGGATACGTAACATCCAAACTTAAATACTAAAGTCACATTTTGGATAATATATGTGAAGTAGAACGACACATTTTATTGCAAACGCGAATGAAAAACAAGTAAGTCACATATTCATTCATAAATATTTATCGTTTTTAAAAATAAAGTATGTGATAAATCAACAATTTTTTCACATGATCTCCAAATAAACACAAAATAACCATCACGAATCAAAATATCAGGAAAGGGGTGGAAAAGGGTGTGTGTGTGTGTGTGTGTGTGTGTGTGTGTAAAATTTTGAACATTTGATTGTAATTTGTAGTTCCAAAATAAACAGAATGCTTATTTTCGATACCTCATATACAAAATAACGATGTGAACTTCATTTTAATACTTAAAAGTCTAATTGTTTGGGAAATTTTTATAATTCGAAATCTCCCATTTTATTGTGATGTTTTCTTAAAGGAAACACGGGGATGCTTTTAAAAAAAATACTAGTAGGTATAGTAAAGCTAATCTTGAATTGCTTATTTACCAAATTTGACATTCACCATGAGCACCCAGATTTAAGATTTTATAAGTAAAAATGCAAATATGATGTCAACATGGCCTCATTTCACTTCATTTTTAGCGCGCCCACTCGAATAATTGGGTGTGTGTGTGTGGGGGGGGGGGGGGTGGCGCTGTGGTAGTCGGCTCGGCGTCCGCGTCGGTG
>JAOXYI010157935.1:0-11511 GCA_028566495.1 Lithophaga antillarum | reverse complement strand
GTACATGTAGTGGATCTCATTTACTTCTGTAGATTATTTCTAAGGATGTTAGTTTGCTCCCGACTTTCGTAGATTGCATGAACGACTTGCACCTTATGTGACAGAGTTTTGTAGTTACTAGTAATCCTTGACAAGTACAGCTTGTAGCCACTAACTTGCTGAAAAATAATCGAAAAGGTGTTACGCAATTATTCAGTACAAATGATTGATTGAATGGGTTTTACGCCATTTTAAGCTATATCTTGGCGTCCAGTTTTTTATTAGGGGAGGAAGCGGAGTACCCGGTGAGCACCTCCGACCTTCCAAAAGGAGAACTGGGCAATCCTTTTCGATTAAGGCTGGAATCGAGAACATCTATCCCCGACCCAGGCTCGAACTCACAATTCCAGTATTGACACGCTGATGATCTTTAGCAGATACGACTAACTTTCTAGCCACCGAGGTCCCCTTAGTACAAATAAAAAGTGACTCATAATAATACGTTTTTGTTCATGTGACCTGGTGTACGAGGTTCTAATTGGTTGTTGGTAGAAGAATAATTAATCAAACTGACTTCATCTAAACACATATGCTTTTTGCTATGGATTATGGAACCGCAGACCTTTGGCAGCCGCAGAGATTTGTTGAAATTTAAAATGGGATACATGTATGCAAAATATACATTGTGTATTTGTTATATTTTAATACCGATGTAAAATTTCCAACAAATTTATGGCTGCCATGAATTATTTCTTAAAGATCTTCTCAGAAACCATTGAGACAACTAAACTAGAACTGTTCATGAATGATCATTAGATGTCTATTACAAAGTTTGTGTTCATACCAATCCGAAATCCAAGATGGCTGCCACCGCAGAACATAATTTGACAAACGACCTGTGCTAAATATAATGTAGCCACTGCCACCTCAGACTCTATCCCTATGTTTAGGATTTCAATATGGGTAAAGTCAGTACTTGGCATTGCCCGCTAGTAGAAATAGGAAGCAATTAATGTAGTCATTGAAAAGAATGATCACTGGAAGGTTCACATTGTTTTACTTGACAATTCGACATCAACTATGATGCCTACCATTAGATATAGTTTAACACGGGACTCTGTGCAGTATATGTGCAGAAGGCTTCTATGAAGAAATTTCTACAAAATGTATGTTTTTCTAGCTGATCTAAAAAGAGTAGATTCGGTAAGAGTCCTAAATGGCCCGAATTTGGGGTAAAAAAAAATTTTTGTACAAATCGACAGTTGGAATTGAACGTTCATCTACAACAGAATGAGAAGAATACCGAAGTCCACAAGTTATACATCCATAGGGACTAGACAAGACTGTTATCAACAAAGGATCAAACGCAAACACAAACGTGGAAGTAGAACAAAGACACAACACTGAAAACTAAAGCAAAGTGCTTGCTATATTTGTTTTGTTTTGTTTTTTATCGACTAGTCCAAGGATTTATTTTATTTTTTTTTTAGATAAGCGTATTATCTCAATATTTATCTTAAACAAAATACACAAAAATTTAAAAGCAAACATAACGATTGACTGCCGTTTCCTCTTAATCAAACAATGTTTATTCTCTCAATCTTTTGGCATTACTTCAGTTCTAGTTTTTATACTGTTTATAACATGTTTTATAGGATTTACAGCTTTAGAAAAATATCCTTAAATTTTACATATTGCTAAAGACTGCCATAATCGTCATTATTTAAAAGCCATCAATTTAAGTTATGTAATTTCTTATGTAACGTTTGCAACGTCTCCATAAAGCCAAAATAAAATTCATAAGTTTTTATCAGATTCGTGCGAGAAACTTTGATTTATTTTTCCTTTCATAATGTTATCACCTTTCATTACAAAACCTTTATTTCATACTTCAGTAACTAAGAGATAAGTAATGACTGACCAGGTATATTTGTAGATTTTGGGATTATTACAAACTGTCATGTTCGAGGTAAGCAAAGTTACATACGTTATGTACGAAATACTTAAGTGTCGGACCAATGCTTTATTTATCAAATATATTGTGTAAAAGATAATCAAACACCAATGTATTTTTTAAACTTAGTCGGTGTACAAATTCAGCCCAATTATACTCGTAATGTAACTAGCCTGGAGGGAGATTTTGGAAAAGTGTAAGATTAAAATAACACTAACATAAAATGAATTAAAAATTTCATCATTAATGTGCATGATTCATGAGAAATATCAACATTAATTTTCAAGATCAATAAATTTGAGCAATTTTTTACCAAACACGGTCAGTGTTCATTCAGATGTGTATAAAGATCAATATAACACAACAAATTTTAAACTGCAATATTTCTAGTAATACACGTCACTCAGACACGTGCTTTCTGGTGTGAATGTATTAGAATATCTGATGCAATTTCTCACAAATAATAATAATTTTGTTAAAATGTTAAAAGGATTGGTTTTCTAGACAACAGTTAACGCACGGAAACAAACTGTCTATAGACGGATGACGCTGACAACATACCCATAAAACAATACGCAAAAATTTTGCTAGATAAAAATATTATTACTCTAAATGGTAGATATTATTCTTTAGAAGGTCCAAATACATGTTTGATGGTTGGCCTTTGGTTGACTGTCAAACAATGTTTGTACCGACCTGTCCACCATTATGTATAGGATAAAGAATGAAGATAAGTACTTATGTTCATTTAAACAGCAGAGAAATCGAAGGGTAGTTTTAAAACCCAGAACTCGTAAGGGCGAAGGATTTTAAAATATACCCTTCGATTTCAAGGCTGTTTAATGAATATAGATACCTACCTGATTTGTTTATCCAGCTTACAAACCATTAATTAAAACTCTAAAAAAAATATATAAATGCTAAATTTTAAAATGCCTGTCTTCCCTTCAGTGGATCAATCCAAACTATAGTATGCATGCTTATTATTACCCAATGAAATTGTTCATTGTATTGTAATCAGGGGAGCTCTAGTGAAGCACCTAATTAATTTCACTTGACTAACCGGGGGTTGAATATATTATTTTGCATTCAGTATTAGATAAATCATGAGGATGCGGTATGTCTATATAAGATACTCCCGAGGCGCTTGATGCGAGGAGGTATATGATACAGACATACATATGTACCAAGTCCAAATGATTTATCTAATTTACATCCCAGCTTTCTTATGCCATATCTACGCAGTATTGATCGTTTGTAGATAACATTTTATGACAACAGTAGTCCTATTAAATTTCTTTGTTATAGATGGTTGTACCTGTTTATAAAAGTACCTGATTATAGTGGCCATTTGGTTATTTTGCTCATATAGATAACTTTCACTGTGAATTCAATAAACTCTTTACATCTCTCATGTGTACATGTAGTCCCATACCTCGACCAACCTTCTATGAGCTCCTTCTCTTAAGGTATATTGGAAATGAAAACAGATTGATAAATTTGATTACTATTTCCATGTAGCTGCTATATAGTAAATATTGGAATCATTCATTAAAATTATTTTACTTTATGTATAATTTGACTGTTTCGGCAGAGGAATTTTGTTTTTCTAACGGCAGCATTCGGTTTGTGAGTCTGAACTAATTAACTAATTCTTGCTACCTTATTTGACATATTTCATGCAACTTTTCTATCAGTATAAATTATTATAATCTGTTACATTTAAGCCAAAATAAATTATCTTTCTGGTTATAGTGTTTTGAGAAGTTAATCTTGTATGAGTTTTGTTTTCTATTTCTTATATTATTTTTCAAACGATGTTTATTACGGGATATTACTTATTGCAGATGATCGAAATAACTACTGAGTTGGACTAGTGAGAATATTATACGTAAAGATGTATTACTATTAGAATTTCATCGTACAACCATCAGACCCACAACAACTAATTAATGTATATTCGACTTTTACAATTCGGGAGATAAAAAGGTCTTAGGTTTGTGGCAATTCTATTGTACAGGCCATGCCAAAATATATAGGACTGTGTATAAAACAAATGTAAATGAAGACAAAATACTGATCAGCAAATGAACTCTTGGTCTTTCAATTCTGGGGATTTTGAAATTTTTCCGTACGGCAGAGGTGGAGTAGAATAGAAGTATTCTAACACTCAGGTCATATCTAACAATGCGAAACACCGACAGACAGATTTTGTTAAGATTTACCTTATTGTTTTGTTTTGCATGGATTTATGTAGTATTCCTTATAAGTAGAAAGTACAACATACTACTGAACCAAGTGATATCTGAAACTGATGGTCAAAGGGAGATAATTATTGAAACAGTTCGAACAGTGTTTTACAGATATGAAAGTGAACATTTCACTAGAAATGCCGAAAAACTATATAATAAAGGCTTATCTTTAGCAAATGATAAAACGAGACCCAGATGGACCGTCATGTACAACAAATCAGCTCAAGGTATGTAAAGTGAAAGAAGAATCTTTTCAAATTCATTTTCATAAAGTTCAAAGAAGAAATAGTAAGAAAACGGTTTAATTCGGGGAGGGCAATTGAAAAAAATAATCATACTACATCAGTGCAAACATAAAAGAATATAAGTACAACGAAATAAGGACAGAGAGTGAGCTATATAAATTCTAACGGGAAATTGAATTATGTGCTCCGGAAGGGTACGGTAGCGTTTCCTGCTCCACATGCGTCACTAATCTAAGGATAATAATTCTCAAACAGGTGTATGGTTTTGCAGCTAGAAACACAATGACAAGGAAAACAGATCTTCAGTTAACCAATTAACTGACACATGGCATTTTTCAGTTATATCGTGGCGGTAAGGAAAGCCGCGGACTATTCGGAGAGAACCACCTAACTTCGGCAATTAACAGGTACAAATGTACGGTACGAGTCAATGGCATTTTCTTTTTTGAGTTTTCCTAGTCACATTATATAGGTTCATGTCGGGTGACTTATTTGCATAACAAGACTGATCGCCAATTAGAAAATTCTGGTTCGTAAAATATAATACAGAAGATATTATTAATACCGTTCAAACCTCAATACATTTTATAGTCTAAAATATTCAGCAATATGTTTCAAACGCATCTTCCGAATTTGGGTATCTTAAAGTTTAATACAACCTAGTCATTAAATTCTTATAGGATATAACGGTAAAGGTGTCAACATTGATGTTGACATTCTGTCCCCAGATGAGAAACAGAAATATGACGATGGTTGGAAGAAAAACGCTTTTAATCAATATGCAAGCGATTTGATACCAGTAAATCGATATACAGGAGACTACAGACATCCACTGTGAGTTAGAGTTGTCTTTCTTGTATTATGAAGATAGATACAGTCGGATATGGTGGTATTCAGGTTTGGTTATCAAGGGCGTAGCTACCATTGTAGCACAGATGTCCGGTCTTACACATAATTTTTTTCGCAAAAAGTAATTAATAGGATAAAATTATCAAGGTAAAAAGCAAACCAAGCTGTATAAAGGAATAACAGATATGTATTACAACCTCCAAATACAGTAAATTACAACACGATGTTTAGAAAAATTATAGAAAGTGTTAGTACGACGTGAATATTTTTGATATTTGGAGAAAAAAAAGGTCTCCGAATTGGGGTCTTCTGACAATAAATACTCTTCTAGTGGGAACAAAGGTGAGTAAGTGTAATCCTTCGGAGATCTCTTTTCAAAAACTACATTGCTTTTTATCCTGAAAATCTGTAATACATTTTTTAACACAACGTGAAAAGAGAGGCGACATGAATATCTCGTTTTAAACCATTTTCTAGATGAACTGATTTGCCACCTAACAGGCTTATACATCATCAGAAGGCTAGCTACGCCTCTGGTTAAGCCCTTATGACCCAAGAATTCAAGATAAAAAGACATGCGTTTAAATTGCAGTCACATAAAGACGTCGAAATTACAAGCATATAGACATCATTTGGGATTACAAAGAAAAATTCTAGTGACCCCATACCCTATTCAAGAAATCTATTTTGAGGCAGAATGGGCTCAAATTTGACCAAGTAAACAATAATGAGTTGTTTAACAAATATTTGGATTTTGTTTTTCGTAGAATATCAAATTTTGACAATTATTGACAACACAAACAAAGACAGATATTTAGTAAATAAAATAAGTATTTATTGTGCAACAAAATTGCTATCAGTCAAGTTATATCGGGTTTGTAGGAGACTGTAATGTATATATATGTCTGATATCTCTAATCATCGAAATACTGAAGCTTCCTACGACAAAAGAAAAAAATATTTTGAGATCAAAGGCGAAATGCAGCACTCGTATGCTCCATAGACGGAGTCCACTTTTACAAAAAGGCACCGAGTTACCTGTACCTATGTGGTTCAACGTGTTTGTCACAATCAGTTATACAGACCACCTGCCTCTCACCACTAACGAAAAAGTTCCTGTGTAGTCAAGCTCTACAACCTCTTCCATTCTGATTTGTGATAGACCTTTGTAAATCCAGATATGAATAGGGGAGAGTGCGGATCCACTTAACTGGTGTATACTCCGCCGCATTTTTCTGTCTGTTCCAAGCTAGATATTGATATTTTTCTTTTTTCTTTATTACTTTTCAGTTCGGTGCATTGAAATGAATACTGATTTTCCTTCGCTTTGTTTTGTCTGGGTTAATTATTGACAGACAGGGTTTGACTTTTTTAAAATTACACTTTAAAAGCTAAAACAATCCGAATAATATTTTCCCTTAAACAATATTGGTGCAGATATTTTCATACACTTGGTTTAACGAAAGGGCATGCTAATTGTTATTATTATTATTATTAATTAATTTATTTATTTATTTAATTTTTTTTTTTTTTTTTGAAAAACTAATATTTATAATTTAGTTTTCTATTGCTATGGGAAGCACAAAAAATCAATTAGTTTTATTCCGTAAACGAGTTTGTCAGCTTTAAACACGGAATAGTTGAATATAATTACCAAACAAAACAAAAAACATCATGCATAGTTTTATTATATGAAGTCCCTTAGTTGTTTCGAATAATAAAAAAATGAAGCTCTGTTAGAGTAAACTTTTCTTCCACTGTCAAGATTGAAAGTAATTTCTGAAATGTAATAAACAATGTAGCTGATTGACGTTATTCACTAGCATGTGCTCATATATGAGTTTGGCATTTTAGGAACGAAGTTAAAAAGTTTGCCATAATATAGGTACATATAATATCTAATTATTTATGGACAATTTCTCCTGTGATCTAATATTTTTTAAAACAAATACCGGATTATTTGTTAACATATAGTTATTTTTTGAAAAGACAAAAATCTTCTATTTTCCATAGGAAAAAAAAACGAAGAGATCTGTAGGTGTAGTAGTATAAATAATCAAAAATATACAAATGTTATCGAATTTTTAATTCAAAATATTATATTACGCCATTTATTTCATTATCTTTTACCGCATTTATGAAAATGAATTCATTGTGAAAGATTCTATCAGTTGGAACAAGAACATATATACGTCCCTGGTTGGAATGAGTTTCTTTCCCTGAGCCATAGGTACATATTATCTGTATAAATAACCGCCACTGATACGGAAAGTGTACATGTTTAGGTTTTATCTTGTTTATTAACATTTTTGCTGTTGTGTGAATAAACTATGCCTTTCTTGTTTCTTTTTCATTTTTCTCTTTGTGGTCCCGGTCATTTTGTTGTTTGTTATATAATTTGCACAGTAAGCAATATGAATGGTTTACAACTGTAAAATTCGATTGTTTTTATAATATGAATATCCTGTGTACACCAATGCTAAATAATTAAAGTTGCAATAATTTGTTCTTGTACATATCATCCGAAATTCTTTTGTCATAGTTGTAAAACGAATCAACACAGAAGAAACTTACCGGAAGCATCGGTTATTATCATATTTCATAACGAAGCTTGGAGTGTCCTTTGGCGAACTGTATACAGTATACTAAATACATCACCTCCTCACTTACTGAGAGACATTTTCCTGGTAGATGATGCATCGACACAAGGTAAAGACTTAGTGTGTGTGTGTGTGTGTGTGTGTGTGTGTGTGTGTGTGTGTGTGTGTTTTCTCATCGATAACACAGACAGTGGCATATATGAGACGCTAGCAATTTTTTTCTTTAATTCAGTGAAAGACTCCATAGGAGTCATTATTTTTAGTGTTCTGACCAGTAAAGATGACAGCAAGATGTTTTAATTTTTTCAGTTTTTTATTGCAACAAAGAATAGATAAAACGTCTTCCTGTAAAAGAAAAAAGACTGTTTAAAAGGAGTTGACTTATGGAAGTTCTTTAAAAGCAGTATAAATTAAAGAAAAAGAATTAAAAAATTGCTTGAACACGTAATTATTCAATATAATTAAAAAAACAACAGCCATTACAAATATATACTTCAAATTTTGAAGTGGCTTAAAATAATCAATGTTTTTACAAAATATTGATATAGAACGAGACTTATCAGTACATTGCTTTCATTACAGACCATCTCCATGACCAATTAGAACAGGAAGTCTCCAAATTTATGAGTGTACACCTACTAAGAACGGGTACTAGATCTGGTTTAATAAAGGCACGTTTAGTAGGATTCTCTAAAGTTACCACAAAAGTTGCAATATTTTTAGATTCTCACTGCGAATGTACAGAAGGTACGTTACAAAATAGCTACACATGTACATAACTTGCATGTATCATCGAGAAAAATTGACCAAGAGTGAATTTCAGCATAATTGGACATATAATATGATGGAATCTCGAGTTTTTTAATTCTGAGGCTATAGACAAAAATAATAACTAACAAGTTTACTATGACAAACAAAAGATGGCACATATTTTAGAGGCAACAGTGATTTTTATAGCAGAAAATTTTTTTAAAAAGCCTGCATACCAAAGTAGATAACACACACACACACACACACACAGATAGTTAACATCAGCTTCTACTAATTAAGGAAGATGCTCCTTCCTGGCAAATAAGCGAAAGGAGACCTTTTAAAATTTTACGAAACATCGCAAGGAATTTTATACTTAACAAAACAAAAAACCCTTAGTTTTTTTAATCATCTTTTGTAATTTGCGTTATACTACAACAATGTTATCATAAAAAACAAAATCAACGAAACATGGCCGAAAAACGTATTTAAAACTTCTCATCTTTTGTGTTTATTTTCTGCTCACTATTAGCTGCTTGAAGTCATTCTGAAATTTTGACATAAAACGCATTAAACATATTACGAAAAATAAGGAAATTATGAAATCAAACAAAAATAAAAGCTAACTCATGCACATTGCAAGTAACCATGTTTTTATTATTATTATTATTATTAATAATAATCTCCATATTCCTGGAATATATGAAGTTGCGCATGTTTAATATTAATTACTTCAGGCTGGCTGGAACCTCTTCTGGACAAAATAGCTGCAAACGAGAAAACTATAGCCGTGCCATTAGCTGACCATATTTCGGCAGAAACGTTTGAATTTAGGCCTGTAGATACTGAAAACATGTACATGGGAGGATTTGATTTTGATTTAAATTTTAACTGGAGACCAATACCGGAAGAAGAACAGAAGAGAAGGAAAAGCATAATAGATTCTGTAAGGTATAGTTTCTAAACTATAACTGTTAGTTAAATGTAATTCGAATTCAGTATCAGAAAAAATTTCAGTGACGGAATTTCTGTCTTTCTAACATATTTTTTTAAATAACCATAGAAACTGGTAAAAGAACGAACATATATAATCTCAAGCTTTCAACGATATTTCTCCGAAAGGGTTAGAACACGGTCCCATAGATCTATGCCATTATGGAGCATGGTAGTGTGATTCACACCAGGGTGAACTTGGAGAGTTTTACATAATTGTTTTAAAGGCGCGGTTAGATACCGATGAACTTTTTCTGACTCGTAAAAAAACATGTGAAACCATTCAAAAACTTACTTCTCATAATCTTGATCTTTATACACTTTCAACTTGAATGCAAATATTCTCATGTGTAATTGAAAGAATGACTGCCTTTATCGGAAATATTTTGGCATTGCAAAGATCGTTTGACAAAGGAAATACAACATACAGTAACATCGATGAAAAATTCAGTCAATGAATAAGAACTACTTGATCTTGGATTTTGCCACATTGCACCAACACATACATACGTCCGAAACGTAACCCCAACCAGATAACTGTTAACGGAGGGGCGGCGTTATCGTATCTTATATGAAATTAGCATTGGAACTAGCTTTTGGTGTAGGTTTGGGGTAAGACGCACAGCCCATTTTAACAATTCTATTGCACCAAATATACATGTTTTTTAGTAGCGATAACGTAACCCCTCTGTCAACACTGGTCTTGACATGTCCCGGAAAGGGTTAGAATATTCAAACTAGGGCAAAAAGTAAACATTAGAATGCCCTTGAAAAGCAAACAATGAAAAGTAACAGAGGAGCGTTCGTTAGCACCAGCGATGGAATATTCGTTATGAACGATGGCGGATGAAATGCTTCAGTAGTGGTATTTTTTACGTTTATTCAAACCTATCAGTTTGACAGATTACACGTTACTCATGTAGAATCATATCAAATAATCTAACCCTTTCTACAACATGCTGAAACATGTCTCCCTGACTAGTAATTGCAAAATTGCTAAAGGACTGATATGAAATTAAGCAAGCGAAACAATATATAATTTTTGTCGTCTTTGGAGGTGCACACCTATTGTGGGCTGAAATGGGTTTCTTTTCTGGGCTTTATCCCGATGAAAAGCGTTATTCTTACTTCACTGAGAATGAACGCCTGAAGCAAACAAACTATAAACCTTAATTAATTTACAGGTCTCCTACCTTCTTGGGCTGCTGCTTCGCTATAAGTGTAGACTACTTTAAACGTTTAGGAATGTATGACCCTGGATATCAGATATGGGGAGCAGAGAATTTAGAACTTTCATTCAAGGTATTTTCGAAGTAAATATACTGGAATAATTCAAAATAATAAGAGTTTTTCTCTGGCATAACGTTGACATCTTAGGACAAGAGAGATGATAGAAATTACAACCCGGATATAATGTCGACACCAATACAGACAGAACATTAAAGTCAAACTTTGGACAACCGATAAACTCCTATTTTGGATAGTTGGTTGGTTGTTAGGGTTTAACACCACTTTCAGCAATTTTTCAGCTATATCGTGACTACCAGACTTATTAGGGGAGGAAAGCCCAAATAGCTATCCAGCTGAACGATGAAACTCCGGACTTTGAGTAGATGTCTGTAAAACTTAGCATAAGAAGCGGGGCGAGTGGGACTCGAACTCCAGACAGTGGTGTTAGGCTATTGGTCACGAGTCAACGATCTTAACCACTCGGCTATCTATTTTAAACCGAACGTGAAAAGAGTTTCTGAAGGGTAAGCGTCTCTTGCTCTACATGTTATATCCGTCGTGAAGTCTAAGTTTTCAAACTAGATATTACATCACAATATTTTGCAAAAAAAAAAAAAGAAAAGAAAATAATTTATACTTTGAAAATATGTAAGCATTTT
>JAOXYI010157827.1:0-11512 GCA_028566495.1 Lithophaga antillarum | reverse complement strand
TATCTCATTAATGAAGATATATACGTAACAGCAATCTATGTAACTTTGGTTATGGTACATGCTATAATAAAGGGAGGTGGGGCCAAAATAAGATTCTTCAAATACGGTCATGTAGCATATCAAATCGGTCGTTATGATGAGAAGATTATAATACGGAATTTGCAACAAAAACACTTCTGAATTTTTTTACTATCTCTGGTGATAGGGGTGCCGCAAGAGGTGAGAAAGCTGCTAAGAGACAAAAAAGTATTCTTCTTTTGAGGAGAAAAGAGATATTTGACTGAAAAGTCATCGGTTTTGAGAATTGCACTTTTTAAAATTTCAGAACATGCAGTATCTATTTATATGAATTCCGCTAGATTTTTACTTTGCAACTTTATAATGTTTCTATAGAAACAAAATTTTAATTAGATCACCCCTAAACCATCGTAAATCCCAGCGCTATCCCCTTAATTTGATATGCTACATGACAATACTTATTAAATTCTTTTTTAACCTCTTAAGCACCTTTCTTCCCCCTTGGAAATAGTATAAAAATTCCAGAAGTGTTCCTATTATAATTTTCTCATCATAACGATCGATTTGATATGCTACATGGCCGTACTTACATGTACCTCCCTTTATTATAGTATGTACATGTTACATTGATCACTGTTACGTAGATATTTTTATTCATGAGATAGGGACATATATATAAGAACAAACGATTTTATAAACTGACCATCATTAACACGCGATTAACTGCAAGGCATCCAAAGGACCCCTCCAAATATCTGGTTGAAAATAAAACATGTGGTTAACATATAAAACACTTATTAGTCATGTCGCACATTTTACAGAGTGTATACGAGTGCGTTTATAATAGATTGTGGGTCTAACGCCACAATTCTTACCATTTGTTTTAATAAACTATCAACGGCGGCTGCGCATGGCGTGTCCTTACTGCTTTACATGTCAGAAATGAAGAACAGCAATAAAAGTGCTATTTCTTTGCTTGGATTGTGAGCCATGTGTTTTGTGCGATTTTTGTCTCATTTGCATTTACACATGGTGTACAAGGAAATCCTTCATTTATTCACAAATCATTGCGTTTTATCGCAAAAACATTGCGTTTATTTGCATAAAATATTGCGTTTAATCGCAAACCATTGAGTTTATTTGCAATACTTTATTGCGTTTATTTGCAAAACATTGCGTTAACTTGCAATATATTTATTGCGTTTATTTGCAAAAAATATTGCATTTATTCGCAATACTTATTGCGTTGCTTTTTTCTCTCGCAAAACATTGCATTTATTCGCAATAAAAAATATTTTAACATTAAAACTTGGCATCAATGGGCTTCCGTACTTATTATTTTTTGTGAGGATATTTTCTCGTACGAATCCTATTAAAACTATTATATGTCAGAAAAAGTAGTTTCTCGTGACAGAGTTTGCTAAGGTCTTAAAAATCTTCGTCTTTCAACCTGTTGAGCGGCCACTGCAGTTGGTAATTTCTGAAAAACGAAATTATTCATACAGTTTTCCTGTTACAGAAACGATATATATAGCTCACCAGAATGTATGATAGTAAGTGAACAATAAGCCCATGAGATTATTTTCTTTTCGATCCTTCTTATTTCGTTCTGTTCCGATAATTATTTAGGATATTTTGAAAGTAATATCTGCAATGAGTATTTACTTGGTTGACTAGATTTTATCGTGAAAATTTAAGGCCAAAAGAATGTATGTGCAATGTTGTTATATTTTAAATACATTGTCATATATTTACAGGTGTGTTTGCGCTCGTTGGAGCTATCGTGTTCGCAACACAGAATGGAATGTCCCCTGAAAACCTCCATTTTTCTTTTGCATTGTGTATAATAGCAGGAATTGGTGGCTTATTATCTGGGATTTTGATCATCGTTGGAAAATAATTCAGAATTAATTTTGTCATTTAAGAATTTTGTGCGCCAGATTGTCAGCATCTAGAAAATGTTTCATATCTTTTTCTATATTGTCTGAAATAAAACAGAAAATGTAACATTTTTTTAACATAGACTTGTTGTTATGTTTAGATCTATTAGAAATAAATACAATACAGAGAAATTTCCAACATTAAAATGTAGTTTAATTACCAAACCAGCGAAATCGTAGTCGTAACCTACACTTTCTGCATGGTATTTAAAACATCAAAGAGTAAAAAGAAAATCTGCACTGATTTGGAAATTAATCCTGAGATATGCTAAATGCAATATTTGATCGTTTTTAATATACGACTTGAAAATAAATACTATAAAAAGATTATGCATGTTGTATGTTACAACCGAAACGGAAATAACTTCTATGACATTAAGAAACGATATCATTATTATATGTATTATCATAATTTGATTATGGTTTGACAAATACTATTGCCTTTTCTTATGATACAGGTAGCTTTCCGTATTCGGTGTTATATATTATCAGCAATCATCGATGCAATTTTTTTTCGCATAAATTACTTGTGTAACGTACGTATTTAGAAATTAATAACATTCTGTTGGCAGTGTAAATAACATCATGATTAACAATACCATGGATCATCATTTATCAAAATATTGACTCTGTATGTTATGAATAATTCGTTAAAAACATTCATTTTAATATTATTTCACTAGCTTACCAACCGTTCTGCCGTAATAGCATGTACAAATACAAATGTAATTACATTAACTCCAGAGAACTGGCACCTTTCTTAGTCGAACGCTTCATCAATACGTCATTTAATATCTGTACACCACGAAATAAAACAGTTGATTTATATAATACATATATCAGTGCAAGCTGGTGAATATCACGTTGTCCTATTTTTATGGACTGAAAACTAGTTTTTTTCTTGTAAGTACAATAAATGTAACAGAAGTCAATGACTCAGGTTTTTCAGATTCGTGCCGTAACTGGTACAAGTGTGAATACGGAATACTATTTGTTACATGTATTGTGAACACAATTAGTTTCTGTCGAAATTTAAAAAGCAACCGTACAAGATTACCACAAACTATTAGATAGATACAGGCTTACGAGAAAACAATCTAAATATGAGCGGTGAATGGAAATCTTTCTTGGTGTGGTAATTTCAATTAATCAAACCTTTGTACGATTGGGATTGATGACTTATTCTATTTGTATAGCAATTCTGTGAAATTATTGCATTAATTCTTAATCTCCGTCATGATAGTTATTAAATTTGGAGCAACATTTCAACAACGGCTGCGTGTTACCTTTTATACTGTTTAGGAATACCGGTTGAACAAGTTATACAAATACGTTGTATTACATGTACCACATGTTCATGGAGCTGTAAGAGTTTAGTATGTTTGCTTGTGTTTTAAACCGTGATACTATTTTCTTCCCACGGAAACCTGAATTCACAAACAAGAAATGTGTTAGACATGCTCCGTAATCCCCGTATAAATGTATTTCACATTGACAAATCTTCGGGAATAATGTTTATGTTGCACTCATGTGACGCTGTAACAATAGCGCATGGTTCTTAGAAATACCAGCCACTGAAAAAAATGTATTATATTTTATGCGACCTATGCCTTGGTGATCATGTTGATGGAACAAGTTGGTCACAAAGGCAGACTCATCTAATTATTTAATTTGTAAACAGAAACCTAGCAAAATATTCTAAAACGAGAAAAATAAAAACTATACTGATATCACCGAGCAGCAAAGATAATTCATCTTAATGTTCTATATAGAAGAAATACATTTATATTGAAGTCCAATAAATACGGATATGAAGACACAGGATATACGTCTTTAAAAATAACATAGATCAAGATAAACGCTAAATGTTGCATTCTTTGTGCTTTGCACCTTGTTGAACTTTCTGCATTTCTTTTTTTAAGTGTAGTGTCAAGGATTTCGAGTTTTCTTGCCCAGGTTTGGGAGTTCTTACCAGGTATTCTGGCTTCTTTCAACTTCTTTTGTTAAAATTACGTGACATAATTGCCTAACGTATCGTTCGAGTATATGCCACAAACGACCGAAGACAACGTTAAGTATTGCATGCAAAGTGTATCTCGAACATGTTATTAAAAACTACCCTGGAACAATATGCATTTGCTTACTATCAGCTCTCTGCTTGTGGACACAGAAAATGTACCACACTTTAGGAGCACTGTAAAGCTGAAGGGTGGATTGCCACTTGGGTATTATTCAAAGTCGTTCAATTAAAAAAATCCTCGCCAATTCTGTTTTTTTTTTTTTTTTTTTTTCATTCACATCATATTGAGTTGGAGCCATATATATGCTGATAAATGTAAACGACTACAACGATGACAATCCATTTGGGATGATCATAAATATAGGACGGTTTGGTAATTTATGAAGTATTTCTTGAAAGTGAACTCTGTGCTTGCTTTAAACTATAGTCTATTCAGATTTATTTTCTTTACTCCTTTTACATTCTCCATATCTATTTTGTTTCACAATAAACAATCATGGCAAATACGCACTCAGATTAATAGGTATGATCTTTTTGGTTGTCAACTTACTTCTTAAAGTGTGTCACAGATAAGTTGATGACGAGGGTGAAGGTAAATGCAGTAATATTTTTTTCATTTTGTTTTATTTATATTTGTTTGTTTGTTTGTTTGTCTTTTTTTTCTTTTTTGGGTTTTTTTTTTGTTGTTGCTTATTTAAGTTCTATTTTATTTTATTGATTATAATTTTTGAGGAGTGTGGAAAGTGTAAGAATAAAAATAATACCCGGTCTGAATACCATATTAAATAAGTATAAAGCCTTATACATTGTTGAAATATCAGTG
The DNA here is from genome assembly GCA_028566495.1 of Lithophaga antillarum. Taxonomy (NCBI): domain Eukaryota; kingdom Metazoa; phylum Mollusca; class Bivalvia; order Mytilida; family Mytilidae; genus Lithophaga; species Lithophaga antillarum. Next base: position 6,711 of record JAOXYI010157827.1, on the reverse strand, counting down.
TAGGAGGTAACATTCAGAAATGGCAGCATAAGGAAAGTAGTAAGATGAGGGTGTGGTTGGCAGAGTAGTTAAAGTTGCTCATTTAACCATAAGCGCAACACAATTGTCACGAGTTCGACCGCCGTTCGCCTCGCTTCAGACACCTACCCAAGGACGGGGGTTTCACAGGTCAGCTGTATAGGATTTCCTTATCTTTTTGGCCGTTACCAAGTAGGTAGAATATTGCTGAAGGTGACGATAAACCCAATGCAATATGATGTTACTGAATAATTTTGTAATTTAGCATTACTATGCCGATAAACAAATGTCCATCTTTCAGAAGCTTTTCATGTTCTGATTTGTTGTGTATGAACTTTCATTGAAATTTTATTAAATGACCTTCTCAACATATTGCATTTTGTGATTCTTTCCAAAACCTAAATTAACAATACATGACAAAGATTAATAAGGGTTTTCAAAATTGTTAGTCACTTCTGCGAAAGGCTAAATACAGAGTACGTTCATACTTGGATAGTTCTTTTGCTAGCTGATATGTATCGGCCAGCCTGAGAGTTATGCAATGATACTTAAGAAGAATTTTGCTCACTACATGTAGTAACGTGTGACGTTATTTCTGTCATTACAATCTACCGACGATATCTGTAGATGTCTCGGAAATAGGGTGGGGATACATAGGTCTTACATAGGTCTTAAATAACGGGAAGATGCGGTAAAAGACTCAACAACAATATCCGAAGTTATCCAGTTAATATAAAAAAGACGACAAAATATATCCATCTAGTTAAAATGTCTCGCGTTTATCTACAAAGTTCCTATGTATTACAATCGTATACTGCTGTTGTACAAATATTATATGATACAAGGATACTTAAATGAAAAATATGACAAAAAGCAACAAGCTGTTGTTTGTGGTCTGAAATAGTTCACCTACAACCTGCACAAAAACGAAGCAATGACCCGAAATATATGTAAATGCACGAATCGAGACCCGGAATCTGTTATTTTCTTCCAACAAATAATAACCTGATTTTTCGCACGTTCGGGAAACCGCACTCCTTTGTTCATCCAAGACCTTAATATTTTCTTTAAGAAATTATATTGTTAATAAAATGGAATCTGCATTAACTAAAATAAAACATACTTATCGGTGGTATTTGATTGGTAATTACGGTGGTATCAAGACAAAGATAATCATTCACACACATAGAAAATTATAATTGATATTGTGTGGTCAATACATTTAACCTTATGGTTAATTACACAACAGACCATCGGAAATATACAGTGTATATGTAATATTTGAGGCAATATGTTCTGAACGTTTATTATTGTTTTTATTTATTCATTTTAATAACATACCCACTGGTTCTCAAAAGCATGTACAGGGGCAGCTGTGTGTACAGTCGACCATAAGAGTGCCTTCAACCTTCTATGTCAATGTCCTCATTCACAACTGAATTATGACGAACTAATTATTTGATCACCCCGTCCACGGTATAACACGAATAGAAGTATTAAAACCGCTGTTTTATTGCATGATTCATATAAACCATATATGAGTGCAAACTGGTGAATGTCACATACATTGTCCCATTTCTACAAACTGAAATCTATTTCTGTCTTGTAAGCATTAACAGAAATCGATGAGTTGGCAAAATAAAGAAATTCAGCATCAGGAGTTTAATATTTTCAAACAAATATGATTAGACATTTAAATCCCGACTAAATAAAGATAAACCTCGGAAATAATACGTACTATTTTTATGCTTTTTAATGTGTATCACTGTGTTTGTGTTACCGGGATTGGTAACAGCTCGTTGGTTTTGTTTGTAAAACGTACTACTGTTTTGTTACCTTTCATACCTGTATTACAAAGAAGAAATGCGTTAGACTTGATCCGTGCCGCATTTTGGTTATGAAAAATATTTTATTGCACTCATTTGGTCCTAATAATACTCAAACATTTTGAGTTATTTAATTTGTAACAATTTAATTGCATATTTCGTGCGACCTATGCAGTGCTGATAAAACTAGTCGTTTACAAAAGCACCCAGTCAAAAGCAAGACTTGTCAAATTTGTAAACAGAAGCCCGACAAAATGTCGTGAAACGACAAAATTAGAAACAGTATAATAAAATTACCTAGCAGATAATTCATCTCAATGTAATAACAAGAAGAAATCATATTTTTGTGGAAGTTCTATAAATATCAACGACTCTGAAGGAATGTTACAGAATTGTTAACTGTTCTGTAAAAATAACATATCGAGATCAAAATAAACTCTAAACAATTCATTCATTGTGTTTCCTACGTTGTACCTTGTTTACTTTATAATATCCAAAGCGAAAGCGAACATGGCTACTAGAGGGTGAATAAATCCTCGTGATCTATTTCCTTGAAAGAACTAAATATTTTTAATATACAAAATAAATTATATGTAAACTGCCTTGATAACGATTATAGTTTAAAAAGATTCAAAATTCCAGCTCTAGTTCATTTAAGATTTTTACCCTTCCTTGATCTATGCTTCCCCTTCTTTTTTATGGCTTTGACATTCAATATACTACTGAAATGATTAAGATCCCTGTATCTGTCATTTTTTGCTCTGCCATCTAAACTAGCTTTTTTATATTACACTACTGGATGCAGAAGTCATTTAATTCAAATTACATTACCATTAAAAGCCCATGAACCCATTAATATGTACCATTAAATTTTATTTGAAAAAAGTAATGGTAACCTGGTAACAATTAAATTAAACACATAAATCAATTAATCGGGCATTAGTTAATTTTTTAACCATTAATTTCCAATTAAAATAACTTAAAAATTTTAAATCATTAACGATTCCTCTTCCCTCTCCTGCAGCTCTGTATAAGGATTTCCTGGATGTGATTAATCAACGTCTGGACCAGCACGCTTGGAATTACCACCTTTCCGTATATTAATCACACTCTCTATCCCTGAAAACTAAAAAAAAAAAAAAAGATGTATAAAGTTCAAAACCATTGATTTAAATAATTTCTCTGACAAACCAACGACAGGAATCTCAACTTTCACTTATAATGTCAAAATAGCAGATTACTTTATGGATTAAGGAAAGTTTGAAGATACCAAGGGAGCAATTAGAAACCGTAGATCGAAGAACAGACAATACCATGGCCAAAAGAAAAAACACAAAAAGACAAACAGTGGTCCACAAAACATTACACAGAAAACCAAAGATTGAGCAACACGGACCCCACTCATACTCGTAAAGCACAACCTTGAAAATCTGTAATAACATTGTAGTTGGTCTAAGGAATAAAATTTTTCAATACATTTGTAATTTGATTCTGTAGGACTCGCAGTAAATGTATGCAATTGTATAGTGTAGGTAATATAATAATGTTGACAAAAATACCATTCCACCAAGTTTTCGATAAAACAAATAAACGTTAAACCAGTAAGAAAATGTGATAAATTTGGGTTAAGCTTGTATATATTTTGTGTTGAACGCGAATTTCTCTAGGATACGTTTAGATGGAAGACAAATTTTCACAAAAAACTGAATTGATTTGAGATTGGTAGATATTCATGATTAATTTAGGAAAATGGTCTCCACGTACGTGGTGTTTAAGTAAATCAATGAAGATCTTTAGTGTTGTTATTATTGTTGTTATTATTTATTATTCGTATTTATTTTTCTGTCATCCAACATATATGGCTGAAGACAAAGGCTTTATTAGCTTTGTCATGTCTGTTAAAGCTAGGATGTCCATTTCCCAAGGAGTCCCGGTTTGTCTCTGGATAACTCTTTTATAGTCGAATGTCTTCATATATTTGTATATTGTCTGTCGGGAATTCGTTACATGGTACTATGAACTTACAGGTCAGGTCAACATATCAGGAAAAAACGTTGACCTGTTTTAAAAGTAGATGCACAAAAAGATCCTGGTCAATTCGGTTTTAGGTTTTTGTTGAACATGCTGTCGGTGTTTCATTTCTTTCTGTTATTTAATGTTAGCTGACATGTTATTCGTCTGTTGCTATATGACAAAGTGCGTAATTTAAGCACTTTTGTCTTTTAGGAGAATAGAGAACAATGATTGGCTTATCTCGTCTAATCAATAAAAAGTAAAAAGAAAAAGAATATTTACACAGAGTTTTATGGTTACAGACTACCGCTTTAGAAATTGTCCTTTATTCAAGACAAAACCTCTAGCTATAAATCAAAAAGTTCAGATGTAGTCGACTACTTCAACTCTTGCCCTAGGTGTATGAAATTGCTTTTGTTTGGCAGAGGTGTGTTCAAACATTAAAACTTCTGCTGACTTAGCAGTTGTATATGTTCATTGGTTTATTTAAACTCTTTTCTCTTTTGAAGAGCCCCTCCTTTTCGCTTTTGTAGACTTGGGTCTGTCATCTTCTTTGGACATGATTTCGAACTGATTTTGGTATACTGCTTTTAATATTACGGCGATGAATCTGTACATTGTTCATCCAAGACAGTAATATTTTTCATTAAGAGGTTATAATGTTAAAAATGAAATCTGCATTAACTGACAAAAGGGAAAAACATAATAATTGGCAGGATTTGATTGGTAATTCCGGTGGTATCAAGAAAAAGATATTCATTCACACAGACAGAATATTATAATTGATATTGTGTTGTCAATACATATAACCTGATGGTTAATAACACCACAGACAATCGGTAAATATATAATATACAGGTAATATTGAAGCAATATGTTCTGATGTTTCTATTTATTTATTAATAACAATACCCACTTGTTATCACAAGCATGTACAGATGTAGCTGTGTGTACAGTCAAGCATAAGAGTGTCTTCAACTTTCCGTATACTACCTTCTATGTCGTTGTCCTGGTTAATAAGTGAATTATGTCGAATTGATTATTTTATCCATTGTGCACGGTATAACACGAAATAAAAGTATTCAAACATCTGTTTTATGCTATGATTCATATAAATCATGAATGAGTGCGAACGGATGAACGTCACATAAATTGTCCCATTTCTATAAACTGAAGTCTATTTCTGTCTTGTAAGCATTAACAGAAATCGATGAGTTGACAAAGAAAATGTGAGATAGGCATCTTTAAATACAAAGTTGATATGTTTAGATCTAGGTCTATTACCATTTAAGTATGTGGTTTTGCAAACTTGGCTGTATGATTTGTTTTTGGTAGTTACTTTTTGCTTACCATTTGTTCAACTGTTGTTAAATGATAATGGAAGCTTGATTTCTGTACAGAGAAGAGGGGATATCGATGGGCTTATCTTGCCTAATTAATTAAAAATAAAAAGAAAAATGTCTTTAACACAAAATTCTGTTGCTTTTTCGCCACAGAATAATGAATGAATTTGAATCACGCTGGTTATCCCACTAAAAATTCATGTTTTGTCGGAAAAACAATGAACAATTGAAACTTGGTACAATCTTAAACAGTCATTTTAAGTAGAGGATGGATGGATGATGTCATAAGATAGGACTTCAGTATGTTTCGGAAAGAGCTCATTAGTTTGGTTAGATACTGCAAGGGATTCTTCCAATTATATTATTGTTGTTACTTAATAAACAAAAAATTTACTAAATATAAATAGAACAAATAAACATGAGAAACAGATCAAATAACAATATGATGAGACATTTAAATCCGACTGAATAAGATAAAACTTGGAAAAAGTTTGTACTATTATTATGCTTTTGAAAGCGTATCGCTGAGTTTGTATTACGTAGGATGGTAAAAATTTGACATCCGTTGATTTTGTTTGTTAAACGTATTTTGTTCCTTTTCATACATGTATGTATAAAGAAGAAATGTGTTAGACTTGATCCGTACCAAATCTTGAACATGGATAGTATTTATATTGCACTCATATTGTGGTCCAAACAATACACAAACATTAACAGCTATTTACTTTGTAACAATATAAGTTTCATATATCATGCGACTTACGTAGTGCTGATAAAACAGGTTGGTTACACAAGCACCCAGTCAAAATTAAAATTTGTCAAATTTGTAAACAGAAGCCCGACAAATTATCCTGACGAGACAAAATTAGAAACGGCATAAAAGAATTTACATGCAGCAATGTAATAAAGAGAAGGAATGATATTTTTGTGGATGTCATACAACTGTCTACGACTCTGAAGGTATGCTACAGAATTGTTAATTGTTCTGCAGAAATAACATAAAGATTAAAATACATGTAAACGCTAAAAAAAATCATTCACTGTGTTTTCTACGCTGTACCTTGTTTACTTTATTGTATCCAAGGTGAACATGGCTACTGGAGGGTGAATAAATCCTTTTGGTCTGTTTCATTGAATGAAGTAAATATTGGCGATATAAAAAATAAATCACATGTAAAGCTCCTTGACAACGATTACGGTTTCAAAAGGATTCAAAATTCCGGTTAGAGTTTGTCAATTTCTTAGTGATTAGCGGCAGACGTGGCTGCTGATGATCATTTAAGAGTTTTACTCTTAAATGACCTTCGCTTCTTTGAAATAGCTTTGATATTGAGTATACTACAGAAAGGATTAAGGTCCCTGTAACCGACATTTTTTATTCTATCATCGAATTTAGCCTTATTGAATTACACTACTTGATGTACAAGTAATTAAATTCACATTAAATTACCATTAATAATCCTTGAACCCATTAATATGCACTATTTGTTCGAAAAAATTTAATGGTAACC
>JAOXYI010157717.1:0-11512 GCA_028566495.1 Lithophaga antillarum | reverse complement strand
CCCAAATCGACCAACCAAGTATGCCAAAGTTCATATCTCGACCCAAATATCATTTTTCCGATGTCTGTTGGTTATTCATTATTCAATGGTGGTTATTGGTTATTCGTAATATGACCCTCATATGACCCACAAAGAATGCTAATGTTGATATCACGATCCAAAGTGACAGCGTTTTTGGGAGATAAGAGACGGCCGTCATTGGTTTGATGTCGATCTGAACAAAAAGAGTGAATTTAATATAGCGTGACTTGAATTGGTGAATATAATGTTGTCAAGAATATATCATAGGTTTATGTCTTTCAGTGTTTTAGATCGGTCTGCGTTGACCGGCGCAGTTTAACGTGTGATCTGATCCAAAAACATAAATGTCAAATAACCAATGCCGAATGTCAAATTTAAAGGATGAATACCGATTTGCCTTAAATATGTCAGAATGCACCGTTTGTACCGCTTTTGACCGATCTGATATGATCGGCACTCTTTTTAAGTCATTGTAACCCCAAATAGCTAGTCCCGAATGTTTATCTAAAATCGGACAAATATGGAATGGTCAGAATATTTCGGAAAGGTTCACTTTTCAGATTTTGGATTGATATGACATTATTTATCACTATTTTATGTCGATCTCACCAAAAGTAGAGAATTTCCAATAACCATACTCGAACTTCATTCTGAAGTTTGGTCAAAATCGATTAGTCCAACATATGTCGAAGGGGTCGTTTAACTGCGCTTTCGACCGATTTTAGATGGCTGATGCCGTTTTTTTATCTCGATCTGATCTAAAACAAGTGAGTGTCAAATAACCAACCCCGAATGTCAAACTGAAATTGGGTAATTATAGATTGGTTCAAAATCTTTCAAAATGTGTCATTATTCAACGTTTTGGGTCGATCTAAAATATGTGCCATCGTTTTAGATCGTTTCGATCTAAAATAACAAATGTCATATCACCAACCCAGAATGTTAATCTAAAATTTGATTTAGGTCAACCTGTTTTGAGCCCCCTTTTCCTACAGTTTTGAACAGAAGAACATGTATGTTTCTCAGAAACAAAGCATAATTACACTTCTGCCTAAAAAGGATAGAGATGCAACATTTAATGGAAAGCTAGATAACTATCTCCTTAATAAATGTTGATTATAAAATTTGTTGATTTTACCCGCATCTGTGTGCTTCAACCCACATATGTAGCGTTAGCGACATCTAGGAAATAATTCCGCTTAAACCGATTCTAGGATGCCGTCTTGACCTTGCACTGAAGTGAGAGCGTTTGGCTTCAATGAGACTTTTAGATGAAACTTTTAGACGAGACTTTTATGACTTTTTAATAAAAGTGTTGTTCCTTTACTTCGGGGTTTGTCAAGTGCGTGTAGGGATTTTGTATCATGATTTTATACACCATATCCCTTCTTTCTTATAAGATTATGGCAAAATGCATTGCCACCAGACTAAAGTTGGTACTTACGTAAATCAGTATAGATTTATTAATGGTCACCATAAAGGAGATAACATCCGAGGTCTTCTTAAAGTTATACATCTTGCAGAAGAAGATAATCTGTCCTGTATAATTTTATCGAAAAAACAAGACATTTGATACTATAAGCTGGAAAATTCTCAAGAAATAGTTTTTGAACTGTGGTTCATTGTTTCAGAATAGATTTATTTTTTAATAACCTTTCTAGATGTGTGTTGAATACAGGATGGTTCACAGAGTTTTTCCAATGTTTCACATGGTTTTAGACAAGGTTGCCTTATCGCAACCTACCTTTTTCTTTTGTTTGCTGAAATCCTAGCTATTTCATTAAGGGAATCATATGAAATAAAAAAAAGTTTCAAATTTGAAGCAAAAGAATTAAAATTATGTAAAAATAAGATGATTTACAACTTTTCTCAAATAAGCGGTCTTAAAGTAAATTATAATAAGCCTGAATTTGCACCACTGGGTATATTTCGAATATGCATTTACACCCACAAGTTTTTACTGGTATGAAAATGACTTCAGATAAAATTAAAGTATTGGGAGTAACTATCTACAAATGGAAAAATTGAACAATTTTGAGAAAAAGAAACAAAAATTAAAGACATTGTACATTTTCGCAGTACAAAAATCTTACCTTATTTAGTTAGTGATAATGGTAAAAAAACAATTGATAAAATAATGGGGTCAGTGTAATTGCAGAATTTATCACCTCAATTGCTTTGACCTAATATTATTGATCAAAAGTAAAAATATGGATTTTGAAACAAACACTACACACGGGACACCACATATCCACGTACTGTAATAATTCAAATACTTAATTCCAAGAGTTTGTCGACAGAAATCTATCAACAGTTTAGTTATGCCATCTGGGTAAGATAATGATACTATCAACGGATTATCAAGGTGGAAATCTGAATTAGAAACAAATATCTACTTTCAGAATGTATTTAATAACATAACTAAGATTACTTATGATAATTAGCTTAAGAATTTTCAGTATAAATTACTGCACAGAATTTTACCTTTTGGTTAAAATTGGAATCAACAACTGTGATCTGTGTAGCTTTTGTAAAATAGCTCTACATGCTATTTTGCATTAAACTTGGCGATGTCAAAAGGTTAAAGAATTCTGGCAAAGAGTAGGGAGATTGTTCGAAGAGATATTTGAAATATCCATTGAACTAAATACAGACTAGAGGCTCAGGTGAACCTGTATCGCTCACCTGACATAAATAAGCCCTCTTATGAATGTCTGCATGCTGAATACAACTTACTATTCAAACCTGAGCCCTTAAATTAAAGCCAATTTACCCATTTTGATCAAATTTCCACTATGTCCACTGATGTCCACAGTCTTTGATGTAGGTCGGGTGACCAGACACAATTTAGAAAGTTGACCTATCAAGTTCAATCCATGCCATGTTTGCTTAAAACTGGCTAACTAGTTTCATCGAAGATTTTTAAAACATTTTTCCCATAGGGTCCTTTATCAAAACTATGTCTGCTGATGGCGGCCATCTTGTATGGAGGTTGGGGTCACCAGACATAATTTAGAAAGTTGACCACCTAAGGACCATCCATGCCATGTTTGCTTTAAATTAGCTTATTGGTTCAGAGGAGAAGATTTTAAACATTTTTCCCATATGGTCCTATTTTAAAACTATGTTCGCTGATGGCAGCCATCTTGGATGGAGGTCGGGGTCACTGGACACAACTTTTAAAGTTGACCACCTAAGGACCATCAATGCCATGTTTGCTTTAAATTAACTTACTGGTTTCAGAGGAGATAAATTTTAAAAATTTTTTCGATAGGGTTCTATGTTAAAACTTTGTCTGCTGATGGCGGCCATCTTGGATAGATTTTGAGGTCATAGGACATCACTCTAAAAGGGGATCACCTAAAGACCATATCACCATATTTTTGGCCCAATTGGTCCAGCACTTTCAAATGAGATATTTTTTAAGTGATATTTTGCCAAATTTTCTATTTTTAGTAACGGCGGCCATCTTGGTTTGCGGCCAGGATCGTCGGTCATAATTCTTAAAGGGGACCACCTAAAGACTATTCCACCTTAGTTTGGGCCCAATTGGCCCCGCAGTTTCAGAGAAGATAATAATTAAATGATTTTTTGCCGAATTTTCTATTTTTAGTAACGGCGGCCATCTTGGTTGGCGGGCGGGGTCGTCGGACACAATTCTGAAAGGGGACCACCCAAGGACCATCCCTGCAAGGTTTAGTCCAAATTGGCCCAGTGGTTTCAGAGGAGAAGATTAAAATGTAAAAAGCTAACGACGGACGGACAACGACGGACGCCCAGTCGTAGCAATAGCTCACATGACCCTTCAGGTCAGGTGAGCTAATGAAACAGTATTCGGTACAAATATAGACGAATTTTCATTCCAGATCATAAACTTTGTATTGCTTTGTGCATAATACTATATCCATTGTTGTAAATGGTCCAATAATTACCAACCACTGCATTTTTAAAGGTCAAACTGACGTAGAGAAAAAGGCAAAAAATAAACAACAGTATTTAAAGGAGATTTGAATAAACATAAAGCAAAATGTTCAAAATAATTGAATAATATTGGTTAATGATATGTTTGTACTATTAATATATGTGTCCATTGTTTTGTGTGTACTATTTTTATACATTTCTCCTTACAGTTATTGTAAGGTTATCATATAGTTTGCCAGTATATTTTATCTTGTTGATTTATTATTCTGTATTGTCTGTGATATCTGTAAAATATGAAAATTACAAAAAAAGAAAGAAAAAAAAACGTATCTAATCTAATTGGACAAATATCAGTAACTGTATGTTTTTTTTTTGTTTTTGTTCTCAAATGATATATAATAGATAAACCATTCTTCTGGCAAGTCAGTCTTAAATTGGATTAAGTGTGAATCGTTCATGTTGCATGTATTGTATAAATTAGTTATGTGCATCTGTGTGGCGTTTCAGCCAACAGTTTTAATGGGACCGATCCAACATCACAAACAATGAATAAATTAAATATTCGTCCAATATGATTTGATGATTATGTTACCATTTAATTCAAAACTCCATTAAGTTACATTAATATGGACCGATATAGTTCACATTAGAGAACAATTGACATTTACCATGTCAAAATGGTATCCTTTGCGCTAGGTTAAAAGAAGCTCAGAATAGGGTCTGTTACTGTGATATCTTGTATATATCCACGTTTTATACAATTTCTTTGAGAACAAAATGGTTGTATGATATAGTACTCCTAAACTTTACTTTATAACGCTTTACGAAGACTCAATGAAATCTATATAATTTTATTTCAAACACATATGTACATCAAAGTATACAATTTGCAGGTGAAGCAACATACTCATTCTAATATAACAATCCACATCAGATATCTAAAACATTTACAACGATTATACTAATGATACTGCAATGACTAAATATTGTATTACATCATAAACATGTGCTAAGAGTATACAATAAAATGTTCTACGATCAAAAACAGAAATGTAAGTATAAATTTCTATGTAAGTTCTCACGAAAAATATCAACGGGTATATTTCAATCTCGTTCACTTTATTAGTTCACCAAATGTACAAATGATAATTTTTGTCATACATATTATATCTGCAAAAGATCAGGGATTTAAATGCATATCAATAAAAGAGCAGTGTTAGCGACAGGCAATGTTCACCTGAAAGGATATTTCAATTTAAAGTTTGAACCTGTAAAGAACAAGTAAAATATAAACAGTGAATATTTCTATGAACATAAGCGTTCAGTTTCAAACTACACAGTACTTCTCTTTGTAAGCGCTTATCGAACTCGACCAAGGTAAAGCTCACACATATTGTTATATTAATTATGTCTAAAATTGTGATTGCGTACATTTAAAGTAGTTGCTAAAGAGTTCTCAATGCCTGGAAACAAAAAATCCGTAAAAGGCGAAGGATTCTCACGAAAAACTATTAGCCTCATTTTTTACTTCAATCAGGTTATCGTCGATATACATCTTCAATAAACCCCGCCTCCACCCTCCCCCCCCAAAAAATACAAAAATATAAAAAAGAAAAAAAAAGGGGAATACACATCACGTCAAAGGGGGATATCTCTCACAAAAATTAACCCAGAAGGTGTAATTTTCAAAGATGATCGAAGTATCTACCATTAACATCTTCCGTATAAATTTGGTCAAAATCAGCTCTATTTGTAGACGTCAGAGCGCTAACAAGGTGTGGCAAGCAAGAAAATGAAAACAAAATATTCAAAAAAGGTTTACTCTCTCAAAAATTATCATGCGATGCTAATCTTCGAAATCGATCAAGGTATTTTCCATGAACATCTATCTTGTAAAGAACGTGGTTCACGAAGGCATGATTTTGGCCCTGTATTTTACCTCCTTCATCTGTCACGCAATATGTTTTAATTGTACTGAATTTCTTAATTATCCATATTTAATCAAATAAAACAGTTATGTCAGAATGTTTTGAATGCTGAAATAATAATAAGCTCTTTACATTTATTAATTTTTATCATTAAAATTCGGCATGTTCATTCATTTTTTTTACCTGAAACGGACACTGGCATTTCTAACATCTGCTCCGTATTCGAAAAGGACGCAATGACGTAGAAGGGAGAGTTTTACCAAGTCTTTGTTTTTATTTCCACGCTTCGCTTACAGCCGGAGAAAATAAATCTACCATACTTTTATAATGTTATCCGCACCATGATGGAATCATACACAGCACGGAAACTTTACGTGAATAAAAGGAATATGCTTCCTACAATTAGCCCAACCTCCTTTGGGGCTGTATAAAAATGTATTTTTAAAGTTTGATGACCTGGTCAAAAATTACAAATCCAAAAAAACATGATAATATTATGATAAAATGCAATCAAATTGCAATAAATCCTACAAAACAAACAACAACAAAAAAAAATGTTAGTTTTAACGGGGAGGGTCCGGTATTCCGACAACTCATTGTTCCGACAGCCCATTTGTCCGACAACCAATTGTTCCGACAACCCATTAGTCCGACAACCCATTATTCCGACAGCCCATTAGTCCGACAACCCATTATTCCGACAGCCCATTGGCCCGACAACCCATTATTCTGATACAGGTTTTAAAGTTTGAGGAAAGGAAAATAGTGAGTATACATGTTTGTATGAAGGGCATCCCATTTTCTTTCAGCTGATGGAGTATTTTGGATTGTTGATTTTGGGATTTGATTTTTGTTGTCCTAAGAGGCATTGTTTACATAAAGGAGTTTGTTATTTTTAGCGTACTTTTATTTTAAAATTTTCTTAAACTAGACTTAACGAAAACAAACTATTTTGGATGCTTAAGGTAAACAAATATGAGCATGTTATGTTTTCTAATTAATCAAAACACTGTCGTTCTTATAGTCGTGCTCTTTCGTGATCTGTTTCTTTTTCAAGTTTCAGGTATATGCAAATCAGAATTTCCTCCACCTATATCTATGTTGCAAACAAAACCATCATTGATATTTATTTGAATATGTAAAAAAAGTAAAGATGATTTGGAATATCTTGGATTAGTCTACTACTTCATCGACAATCAAATGTCACATAGATAAAAAGCTGAAAGGCACCACAGAATATCTCTTAATGATATAAACGTCTGATACCAATTTCAGTGCGTATCAGAGATCTTCTCAATCTTTGCATAGAGTATGGATCATAACATTATGGAAACTGTCGTCGATGAAAAAAAAAAATGTTAGAATTGCGCCGGAAAGATAACAATGATCATCTATTTCACAAGATTGTACACTATGAAAAAATGTTTTACCTCAATCCTCTTGCAAATTACAGACATCTTCTGGTGGTTGTAGAGTCTTTCCGACCTGCAAATACAAACATTTAGATTTAAAACATATTTTATTCATAAATAATATGAATTGGATTGGGCAACAAGCATATAAATATATCAAACATTATTAAATGTCTTACGTGTAAGCTAGACTCACCTGGTGTAGAAATTTCTTCAAATGGCACAGTCTCCTATGATGTTGCTCAGTCTGTCCATCGAGTTCATGTATACACTAACTTCTCTTTCTAGGTCAAAGTTGCTGATTATTTCTCCCTGAAATTTATTCCCAGATGGTTAAATTAACGCATATTAAAAGTACAAATGTAAATAATACAGAGTATGATATTTTTTATCTGATTTGTCAATCAGTGATCTAATTTCAGTTAATGATTACTTCTCATTCTTTGGAACTCAAAATTAAATGACAGCAAAAGGGCTGTATTATCTGTAGTTGAGACAAATCTTTTATACCGAAGACATTTATAAATGGTTGCCAGACTTACCGGCTTGAGAATTAAACTTACTTTTGACTGCAGTTCCAGCAATCTATCTTCAATAAAATCGGGTCTACGGTTTGCAGAATCTACAAAACAATCTACAATACAAGTTTGTATTAAACATTGATTATCGTACTGAGAATGAGATCGAAAAATAATGCTTAACATTAGCATTTAATTGTTTTGAAATTAGAATAAGTTTTTTAAAACATTTGAGTGTATAAAAGAAGTAAAACATTACTTATTTGAAGATTCAACACAGTACACACAATTCATACATGTAAGCAACAGCATCATACCATTCAGCATTTCGTAGGAATTTAAAAAAAAATTACTGAAACTCAATCATTGAAAATAAAAGATAGGTAAGTAGATAACAATCTGCATGTATGTGCTATGCAACATGGAATCTATGATAGGTTTAAGCAAAATAAATATGCATATACCTGTTTTACAGAATAAACTCCTATCCCGAATGGTATAAAAGATCTTTACTATACGTCTTGGTGTCTACAGGTGATCTTCAATGGCTTCTGCTATTTCACACAACTCGGCAAAGCATAATTCAAAATCCGGCTCACTTATGTTCGTATTAGGCAAATGAGACAGTGTGTTTCTGATTCTGTGCAACGATTCTAGATGTCTGTTTAGAGGAGTTGTTATACAATGAAACCTCAGGAATTTGATAAGAATGCTGAGATCGAATTGGTGGTAGCCGTTCTCTGGACTGCTAAATAGGAGTTGTTCTTTTTACTAAAGGTTTTTGCTTTAATTAAATTGTAGTAATCAGGAAGCTGTGAATGGTGCATCAGCTTTTCCAAGAGTTCTCTCAGTAAGTCAGTTAAGTTATCGGTTGTTATCTTAGTCAGAATTTGATGATAAACGTTGATTTCCAATAGCAACACATCTGTCCTTTCGTTCATCTTAGAAACAGCAGTGAAACCGTGCGATCTTGGAGAGGGCAGAAGAAGTTAGTGGTTAGCACAATGGTCCCAGAACAAGCTGTCATCAGCAAAATCAATTTTCTGATGTTGCTTTTTATAATCACTTTTTGACAATTGTTTTATCTTATATATGTAAACAAATGTTTGTACCTTAAGCCGAAAACACCGAAAATGTGGGATAGCCTTTGTTTTGCCTATCATCTGCAGTGTTTGGATAGCTTCTTATTATAAAAAATGGCATCGTCAAGATCATTAACTCTAAACAAGTAAAATTTACCGTTTACTTCATTCCCATGTCAATCTAAAATATCTGCAATGTCCTTACTCAAAATTTATTAAATTAGATATGGTCAGATGATAAAAATATATAGAAAAAAAATAACACTCAGTTCTGAGCACACTGACTACAATGTCGTAACCTACTTTATTACTATAGTACTTCATAACCAGCTTATGGTGAGGTCGCATCATAAGTGACTGCAATACTACATTTCCAAGCAATATATATATAACGCATGTTTGAAAGATGCTCGTTTAAACTTACATTTCTTTTTATTTTCAAAGTTTCTTCCAAAAAAGAAGAACCAACTTAACTTTCCACTGACGGATCCAGAGGGAGGAAGGGAACCCCAACTTTTTCGGGTAAATTTCAAAAATCATGCATAACGTTGAGAATAATTCGACCTGTAACCTTTTGAAAAATAAATTCTGGAAGCGCCGTTTTTTTTTAAATCGTGGATCCGTGCCTACTTTCAAAACGGGAGTATAATTTTAACTGCCTAAGCATTGGCACAGACACGCGTCTGAGATACTGGTTATAAAATCTGGCAATATTGCATATATTTGGATAAAACAAATTACTCTCCATCTTGCGGCAAAGTTGTCAAGAAATTATACGCGTTAACTGTATTTTGGGGGGTATATCTTTTGATAGATATTTTTCTGGGGTGTTCAGCTATACATTAGGGGTTGGGGGTTGCCCTTTTTGAGCCTATGTATCACAAATCTTTTACAGAATCCATCCCTGGTGTCTCTCGATACCGCAATGAAATTATCTTATAAGTTACCTTAAAACCGACAGTTCGGACGACATCGTTGAATGGGGTGGACAGGTTCATCAGAATGCTTAACTGTTTCATAATAACGTGGATTGTATAATTTAAGTGATTGTTGTGAAATTCCGACATGAAATACACACAGAAAAAAAAAATTTGAAAAGGCTTAAATGTAAATAACAGAAAACTACTTTTATTAATTATAAACAACATGAATGATTTAAATGTTAGTCCACCCGAATTCCTCATTTTCATTCATGTTATACACATATATTGGGTGTAGCTTGCATCCGTTTATGTACACGTATCTGTCAATCAATGTCTGTCTGTTTTACGATACAAAGAATTTAGGGTCCCGAATGGAATAGAATAGATTTTATAATTTACGTCCGATTAGCATGGTTGCTTCGTTAATCTGGAAGACCCCAACATTCTATAGTACGATTTTGTTAGTTCTGACATATGAGTCATACAGATATTTTTAACATTTAAATAAATGTGTGGGTGTTATTCGGGGTATCCCTCGATCAATGCCTTCGGTATGACGTGTTTTCTTTGCATAGCAAATTAAATGTATACAGGTGTCGACATACATTTGTTCCGTGTAAAATTTCTTCCAGTGATCTATGTATGAATCCCTGGAACGTCAACAACCTTTTTTCGCTATCTTACTCGTAGAATCCTTTAATAAGTTCTGACAAAGAAGGCCAAGAAAGTCGGACATTTATACCTTCGCTGGCTTAAAGTACATCCAGATTTGCAAAGGAAACGTGTAAAATTACAATGTTATGAACAGGAAAGAACAAGCGACAGGTGCGTTAATAAGCGAGAAAAAAAATCTGAAATTGAGCACTGCTGTAACCTAGTGCCAATGGACACAGCATTTCGATTTTTGACTGTAGTTCCTGTGCGCTCTTAAATGCACTACATGTACAATCAACACCAAATAAGTGAAAGAGAGTTATCTCACACATTCAGGTATCCTACACGTAGAAATGCTTGCACCAAATGAAAACGTAAAATTAAGCAGAAAAACAAACATAGCTACATAAAAAGCATTGGAAGTCGGAATCGATCCCAAAGATATTCCAGTAACGAAAAAAGATGATTCCTCAAAGATGAAAAAGCAACCTACATTATTTTAGAGAAGATTTTCAGAATCTTTTTTTTTCTATTCTTATTCTTATTCTTCTTCTTCTTCTTACAAGAGTGAGGCCATAGGGAACAGTCAAGGTTCTCCGGGAAAACACATAGCAACAAGCAGAGAAGGCCATATAAATTGGAATGTAACGCCTTATCTTTTCAAGGCAACAGCAGACCAATAATAAAAATCACAGTTTGTACACAAAAAGATAACACCAAAATAAACAAGTCAACAAACAAACGAAAACAGTTAAAAAAAACAGGGGTATCCGGTAGGGTAATCTCATGCTCTGCATGCACCACCCGTTTTGAATTTCTGTTTTTCATATATACAATTAGTTAAGTATAAAAGAGAGAAAATGATTAATCTGTGATATCAAAAAGTGGTGCAACCAGTGAAAATACGGAAAATCCTCGTGAATCACCCCCAATTCGTGGTGGCTACAATAAAATTTTTGAAGCGATTATTAAAGTTTAAGCTGTTGATAACCTTGCTTGAGAAGTTTTTTGACAAGAGCAACGCTTAAAAAAATCGTGATACCTAGAACAAAC
>JAOXYI010157606.1:0-11514 GCA_028566495.1 Lithophaga antillarum | reverse complement strand
CATTTCATGAATCTGTTACCACCGGTCATACTGGTTCCTGGTTGTATTGAGAGCAACAGAAGAGACGTAAATTTGGTTATGGATTTCTGAAATAATGTGACACAACCGATGTTTAATAACTGGTGTTTGTTTGATGATATTGTGTCAACAAATCAAAAATGTAATTAAAAAATTTGAAATGCGTATGGAATCCGACTAATTAGCATGCACTTTTCCATAGATTGACACGATAATGACCGCGTAATGCCCGTTCATGGCAATCGGAACCCTCCATGACCTTTCCTAATACCAATTACAATCTAAGTACAAATCGATTCCGGATTTAGATCGGAACTGAAATTGGCAAATGGTCTATTGAGAACTAGTTACTTCGATAACGATAAAGACCATAAATATCATCATAATAATAATAATATTGGACTTGTAATAATATTTGATGCAAGCAACATTGTCCTAAATTCTTTCTAGAATCAGTCAAAGGAAACAAACGTTAGGGCACGGAAACCAATTCCCCGGAGCAGACATCGACTTTCAACGTGCTCAATGCGGCTAACTAAAAATAATATAAATAGTATCTCGGAACCTTATATACATTCCCAGGAAGCGTTTTCCGATCGTGTTTTGCAAGTTGTAAGTATACATGTAGCATGCCTGAGTGAACCACGTCTGGTATACGAGGCAATAGTATGCCTAAATGATATCCATCGAAATAACATTCACCAGTTATGTATTGATAATTTTCACTGATAACCGTCTAATTTCTTAAAAGTTCATAAGTTTAGGAAAGTGTATTATTATCATAACACGACAATAAATAATTTCCTTTCGTTTTGGTATCTTTACAGAAGATGTCTTCAATTGCTGCGGATATCATTGACCCAGATGTGGCTGATAATTTTCTGACATGTTCGGTCTGTGAAGAACCATTCAAATATCCTGTAGGCCTTCCATGTCTTCATTCATTTTGTAAAGAATGCTTAACCAAGCACATCTTAACCACAACAAAAGGTCAGAAAATTCCAAAAGGATTCAACTGTCCAAAATGCAGACGACATGTAGATTCGCCCGATCCACATCAGCCACCACACTCTTGGGCCGATCTGTTTCCACCAAACCACTTTGTTTTAAGTTTAATGGAGGGTGTTAAACTGAGGAGTGATTCGCAAAGATGTGATCCATGCTCTAGAAGGAATGAGAAAGTTATCGCTGTTAGGTGGTGCAAAGAATGTGGTGAGGCGTTATGTCAGCAGTGTGAAGGCTTTCATAGGTCCATGAAATACTCGCAACACCACCATCTTGTTAGCATGGACGATCTAAAAACTCAACCAATCAAAAGCACCGTTTCAAGACCACCATGCCCAGACCACGAAGGAACGGTTCTCGGGTTTTTCTGCGAGGACCACAATCAGGTCGTATGCTCGTCGTGTGTAACCATCGATCACAGAAAATGTAGACATGTCACCACAACAGCCGAGGCTGCTGAAAAGCAACATGTTGACGCAGAGACTTTAGCGGAGAAATTGAAACTTCAAAGAGACTGGTCACGTAGAATTGCCGAGAACAGACGACACAGCGCGCGCATCCTTGAGGATTCATCTAAGCAGCTCAGACAGCAGATAACAAGTATCCGCCAACAGGTCAACGATCTTCTAGTTCAAAGGGAAGTTAAAATTCTAGAAGAACTGAAAGCCATTCAAACGGACGAAAAGGAAAAGTATGACAGCGTTACTGAAACGTGTGACGGCTTAGTTAGTACGACGGAAAATGCAATTGCTCTGCTTCAGAATTCTATGAGACATGGATCAGACACCGATGTAATTCTTGCTATAGATAACGTAAGGAACGAATCTCAGTCATGTGAAAGCAAGCTAACAGAGCTCACTGCAAGATTGAAAGATTTATTTATCAGTTTCAGCCCAGATAGCACATTGCAAGCAGTTATAAATGGTCTTGATGACATAGGCAGACTAACATCCACACATGCCCACGTAAATTTAACTGCTCCATACAACGTAGAGCCATTGACATACCGCAGCGATCATACTCATCACACTAATCGTGAGATTATTCACCACGATCACGCACATCACGAACATACTCATCATGACCATACACGCAAAGAAATAGAATCGGAATCTGTTCGCAGTCTTCCGTTGTCACCAATAAGCACAGGTAGAAAATCACCTATCGCAATGCCACCGGCGGCAAGTCATCGTAAGGCTATAACGCCACCGTATGAACCTATAAAATCGCCAGTGATTACACCTAGAAAGCTAAGAAAACGATCTCCAAGTCCTTTACCACCACTGATGCTTCCGAAATCAGTTTCACCGTTTCCATATCGTCGAATGATTCCAAAGCCAGCAACATTAGAAACATTCTTCAAAGGGAGAACCAGCAACGACAGAGAGAACTGTTGCTTTACAGGTGCAGAAATAATTCAGGATGGTAGAATCATTCTTGTTGACCAAACACATAGAAAGATTAAGGTATTTAACCATCACTACCAATGGTGTGGAGAAAAAGTACTGTCTGCAAAGCCGTACGACGTCTGTTGTATTGGAGGGTCTGACATTGCAGTCACGTTGCCGTCGGAGAAGAAAATACAGCTTTATACAGTAAGAGACAGCGATTTTATTTGCATTGCAAATATCCAGACAGGTGCAAAATGTTGGGGTATCGCCTACGCACAGAAGAAATTTGCAGTCTGTTGCTTCTCAGCGCCACCGTCTGTCAAGCTGATGTCACGTGACGGAAGAGAATTGAAAACCATCGCACGAGACATGGCGGGAAACGACTATTTTAATTTCCCAGACTACGTCGCCCTAGACAAAGCTACAAAGAACATCTACGTAACGGATCGATACAGGAAGAGCATATCTTGTATTACTGCGCTTGGAGAGAAGAGGTGGGAGATTCGGTATGATAACCTAAAATTACCACGAGGTATCGCTGTGTATGGCAGTAAAGTTTTCGTGGCTGGCTGCCGTTCTCACACTGTAGTTCAACTTAACATCGATGGAGACATCCTTGGCGATATAATATCAGAAGGTATCAGTTATCCAACAAAAATCGTTGTGCATCCGAACGGAGAGAACATTCTAGTTACACAGCACCAAGCTTCTTTAATAGACGTCGAAAAGAACATGGTGAAAATATTTAGCTTAAATAACCAATGAAGATCACATATCAGGGGTGTGCAAAACATCAACAGGATAAAACTCATTCATTAGATGGAAACTTTAATTTAATTGCATATGTTTGTTTTGGGCAAAGTCACGCTTGATGTTTATGTTTAATGGTAGTTAAATGCCCACTTCAGTAACTTCTCACCATTGTGGCGATCAATATTCACTGATGGAAAACGCTAGAATACCGAAAAGAAATGTGAACATCTATAATTAACTGTAAAACTTTGCCAGGTTCGAGTCGAGTGCACTGGATTTTTTTTAACCAAAATCATCGGCAATCCATAACCTTAGCGGTGTGTTCGATTTCAAGATCGCTTGTCCACGTGACAGTCTATTATATTTAAAGACAAAAGCAGTCGAAAGGAATTACGATGTTCCCGACTGACGAGTTTAAAAAAATTGTAGTTACAGTCGCACTATTACACACTATTCAAAATGTAGAAATGAGGCCACAACCGGATTACAGTGATGTTACTTCTGCATACTTTAATTGCTAATTATCTTCTTATGACTTTCACTTTTAACACGTCCTTGATATTTTTGGCATCACGACAGGTGCAGTGTGCTGAGCTGGAATTGCTTACACTACAGAAAAACGGATTTACTGCTCCTTTTGCAGGGGTTACTATCTTGTCTTTCTGTTCTTCATTATTTGTTCAACTTTCACGTTCGTCTTTGTCGTGTCGGTTTTTTTTTTAAATTTACTGATCTTAATGACAGTGTATAGTAGTAGCAGTCCCCGGAGGGTCAATACATTCTGTCGTTGTGATATCTAGTAACGCACTCCTATGACATACCAAAAGAAACTTCATGTCAGCACATAAAACAGTTTAGATACTGAGTTATTCCATACTTAGATTCGAAACTTAGCTCTCATGTTGGCCAAAAAAGACATCAAATAGGGTTTCAGAACGACGTATGTAACAATTTTAATGCTGTGATAATGAAAGTATATCTATTTGACATTTTATGACTAGATCTGCTAATAATAATAAACTTGAACATTGATAGTTTTTTCTATAAATTTAAACTGTGATTAATATATTTTGTTTAAAAAGTATATATGTTTGCAGTGATTTTAGATTAAAAGATTGAACATCATTGTTTTAATCATGTTAATTGTGAAATATCAAAATTTGAAACAAAAACATTATTGTGTCAAAAATATCATGATATATCATAGATGCCTAACGAACAAGACCCCCTAATGAAGTGCGGTGCAATGGCAATATAAAACTAGAGGCTCAACTGATTTCACTTTAGCAAATAGGCAATTTTTTTTTGTTCACCTGAACTCAACATGTTGATTAGTAGGCTAAGCTAGCAGACACAGTATTGATGCTTAGCAAATTAAAATTTTTAAGTGTGTCAAAATACTTCTTATTTGCCTACCAGACAATAAAATCCAACAGAAAAGTTATTCCTCCACTACTAAGACTTATCATTTCGTATACTAACCATTTTAAAAATGGTTCTGGTTTATTTTCATTAAAGTTTCTCTAAAAATCATATAGACTGAATCCTGGCGTAATGTTTTAACCTGGGGAAAAAGCCATAGTACCCTGGTAAGAACCCCCGATCTGCGGCAGGAAAATTGTCAATCCTTGTCAATTAAGGCTGAAGCTGAGCACACCTTGCAAAGTTAGGCTCTTACTCAACCCGAGTGTTGACACCCCGTTGATCTACCACTCGCAGTGGGTTGACTTTGCTCTGATCTAGGTATCCTTTTTATTATAATTTTTATTTTGGTCGGCTTACATACTAATAAGAACTACTTTTTTGACTCCTTGAAAAGTATGAATTATTCTTTTATACATCAATTTAATATAGTACACTTGTTGCCGATGGAGTTTTGTTTTAGTAAATTGAAACACATCTCGCTTTCACTTACATCTATGGCTTACCTGAGGGAAAAACTATTTGATTTTTATAGGGGCTGCAAACAAATTTAAAAAAAATCCAGAAGCAGCAAACAGACGGAAAATTATGCATATTTGGCAAAATGGAAAAATCTTATGCATTTATCATGCACCTTCAGTTCAAATCTGCACTCATTCTGGGGAAAAACAAAGCCGTATTTGTTATTTACAACATAGAAGAAACAAATTTTCAGGATGGGATATGATGTTTATTTTATACAGCTACCCATAGACTGGGACCTTGTCTGCCCATTTTTTTCGTCCAGTCATCTTGTGTAGGTAACTAGCCATTTATCTTTTGACAGATTTTATTCATATTTGAGTGATAGTTCAGTATGACTTGAGTAGATCATATACGGTGTAGTAATTTAGCATTACATGAGCATGACTGAATTTTTGAATGGATGATTTTTACTGGAGTTATGGCACTTCTTCGATTTTGTTAGTTTTGCATCGTATAGGACCATCCATTGATCACTGATCAATATCTCTAGTTTAAATGTGTAAATAGTTTCTGAGAACAAGAAGATTTTTAAGTGTTTTCCAATTCGATCCATGTTAAACTGTTCGGCGGTGGAGACCAACTTAGATTTCGGATCAGCAAAAAAAACATAAACTTAGGGGACCATCCATGGAACACTCCTAGAAAATTATAGTTCCATCAGCCACATGGTTTTAGACGAGATCTGTTTCAGCCAAGTTGACTCGTTGGTTGTTGGGGTTTATCGTCACTTTCAGCAATTTTTCAGCTGTATCGTAACTACCACACTTACTAAGGGGGAACCAAGCACAGCTATCCAACTAAACCAGTGAAACTACCGACCTTGGGTAGGTGTCTGGAAACCTTAACACATGAAGGAGGTGAGCAGGGCCCGATCCCGTAACAGCGGTGTTGGACTTGAGATTATCAGCCAGTCACCTTAACCACCCGGTCACCCAGGCCCCCTGGTTTCAGAGAAGATTGAAATGTAAAAGCTAACAACGAACGAATGGCAAGTGATGGTTATAAGCTGTCAGAAAGACAGTAAACCGGGTTTTCCTTTTGGTAGTAAAACTGGTTGTTGTTACTTTAGCAGAGATGGGAAGATGTAACGTCCCACCAGAGAAGTAACAGGGGTTGTTGTCGGCATAGCTCACAAATAAATATCCCCTGCATTCCACACATTTTACATTTATAGTATGAAAAATGAATATATGGTGCATAACTTCAAGTCATACTGAAGAATGTGTGAAAGTTTTGTGAAATCCCATAAAGTCGTTAAGGAGTAGTGGATACAATATGTGATCTCTCACTCTAAACCTAAGTACATGTAAAATGGCTATTTTCTGATGTTTTGGATAATAACACTACTACCCCTTATTCCTATATTTTTAACAGGGAAATATACTGATATTTGAGCATAAGTACATGTATGGACAGGATGGTTTCTATACAAGTTTTATATTTCTGTTGAGATAATAATTGTATTATCTAATGCATTGTTGATAACAGTACCATTATATCTGAATATACAGGTTTTCCAAGTAAGTTAACACAGCATTTGGAACTATGTCTTGTCTTCAGTCTTGTCGGCCATATTTGATATTGTAGAATTTACTATTTTATGATAAGTATAATAATCTTCATAAAGTTTCATTATGATATCTTGAGAGGTCAGTGAGATACAGGTTATCTAAGAAACTTAACATAGTACTGGCAACCATATGTTTTCCTGGCGGACATATTTGATACCATAGAATTTTGAAAAGTTGGGAATCTTAGTATTTTATGATAAGTAAACTAATCCTCAAGTTTCATTAAGATATGTTGAGCTGTTGAGCAGTTGCTGAGATACAAGTTACCCCAGAATGTTAACATCAAGAGGATGCCCTCAAGCCAGACCACCAAATTAATAACCGGATTTTTTCAATGGAAAACCTGGTTAAAAGCTATATTTTTTTTCTCAAAACATGCCGAAACAAAATGCATGCTATATTTCAAATAAAATGAGCAAAATACAAATAGAACATTTTCTCCATTGAAAGCTTCTTCATGAAAGACTATGTTATAACTACATGCATAACAAGTAACATTATTTGTTTCTGTAGTAATTAAAGACTGACAAAACCAGATCTGTAGGTACTATCATTGTTAATAATTTCTGTCCAAAGTCCGTCTTTGGTTCTACTGGCAGACATTTATCCATCTGAAATAGAGGAAATTTGAACTATTGGTTAAAGTTATATCAAAATATAGATTATGGTAATCTCCAAATCGGCCAAATGGATGTCAACACAGTATTGGTGTTGAAACAATCTTTACTTGGACACAGTGACTTTTTATGAATAAGATGTCTGATGTTTTTACAGTCTATTTCGATGATTGGAGTTGTAACCGACTTAAATGAAAGGCTATCACGACCTAGTTATTTTCATATTCCATAAATAATCAGCTACAGTATCACTCATACCACCACTAGACTGTACAGACTTGCTGACCACCAAAGTTTTGTAGCTATGATCAGAACAGGATATTAATGACACATTCCTATCCAGAAACAGTAAAGAGGAGAAAAAAAAGTCACACTTCCTTTTTGAAGTCAAAAAGAAAATGCATAAAAATTGCAATAAAATCTACATTAAACTGAAACAGGAAATATTTGTCAATATCTACAGTTTATTTAAAAGAAGGTCACAGTAACCTAGTTTTTTCTATTCCATTGATCATCACCTATATAAGGGTCCTGCATATCAATCTGATCTTCCTTTCACAAGTGATTACAGACAAAAGGCAAATGAAGTTTTGTCTATGGATAAATGATACCAAACAAACTAAGTTTCGTGTAGATGAATTATCACAATAATGGAAAGTTGGATGCTAACAACCAGTCAGTGACAAAGTAATTCTTATCTGTCACCTCAGAGTCATTTACTTTTATCCCGACTTCATTTTCTAATTTGATGGTTTATATAGTTCTTTATAATAAATTAGATTAATATTTCTTTGATATTTTATGAAATATCAAAATCTCTGAATCTGTATGCCAGTGTTAGTTTTCATTTTCACAGAATTCGTTCTGTGTTTTGCTGAAATTCGGTGCAAATGTTAATTTTTACTAATATTAACATACTTTCCAAATCAGGAATGTTGTCAACATTTTATCCTTGTTAAGATCTTGTTTCCACATGTATTATTAATATTTTATCATTTTCAAGTTTTATGTTGCTACTGGATACAAATATATGTACTACTGGTTGGTTGGTTGGTTGGTTGACTGTTGCATGGGGTTTATCGTCACTTTCAGCAATTTTTCAACTACATCGTGACTACCAGACTTACTGGGGGAGGAAAGCCTGGACAGCTATGAAACCCCCGACCTTTGGTATGTGCCTGGAAACCTTTCCAAGCGGGGTGAGCAGGACTCGAAGCAGCGACAGCGGTGTTAGGCTAGTGGTTATGCGTCAGAGACCTCAACCACTCGGCCTCCGAGGCCCTCATGTAATACTTAAACAACCCTATAAATATATATTCATAATGAGTTCATTCAAAGTCAAAATGAACTCATTATGAATATATATTTATAAGGTTGTACATCAAAATGTTGATCATTTTTAAGACTATCAAATCTGAACAAAATACACATTAAACTTACTGATGGAGCATATAAATAATAACAAACCTTTGTAGATAATGTCTGAAGGTCAAAATTGTCAGGGTTCTGTACAATGTCTGACTGGAACTCTGCTGAAGTTCTGTTACTGTCTGACTGGAACTCTGCTGAAGTTCTATTACTGTCTGACTGGAACTCTGCTGAAGTGCTATTACTGTCGGACTGATGTTTCTTTGAAGTTTCACAGTCATTTGGATTATCAGAATCTAAATCTGAACTGTTATTGGTACTGTTGACTAGTTCAGTAACAAAGTCCGATACTCCTTTTTGCTTTCTTACTATTGAATCATTGTTCGTATACTTTCTGTTTATTTTTTCACTATTATTTGTCTCATATGATTTATGCTTTGATGTTCTAGGTTCACGGAGTTCATAAAATTTATGTTTTGATGGGCTAGGTTCACAGAGTTCATATGATTGATCTTCCAATTCCGTCATCTCTGATCTTGGTTTGGATTTAACAAGTTTATAACTTTCACTAGTTTTTGTGTCATATAACTTATGCTTTGACGAAAAAGATTCAAGGTCACAGCCTTCAGTTGTTTTTGTGTCCTTTTGTGTATTATTTTCTGAAGTGTTTTGTTCTGAATCTTTAAATGCGTATAAGTCAGTTTCAACTTCCTTTGGACTTTTTGGTGGAATATTTTCTGCTACAGTCAATTCCCGTGAACCATTTCCATTTTCAGTAGGTCGTTTTGAGTTTTTAGATGTGAACCACTTTTTAACTTTTGATGCATTTAATGATGGAGCTGAAGTACTGGATGTATCCACCTCTTCCTCAGACTCAGTATATAGATTATGCAGTCTATTTTGACGTGATTCTGCATGGTTATTACCTCCGCTTCTAGAATGATCATCATCTTGGACCATAGCTTCCTGATGTTGACAAGTAGAAACTTGAGACTCTGTTTTAAATTTACAAAAATATGTTCGTGCAAAAATTATTAAGCAAAAACAATAAAACTCTAATAAAACAAGAGCTAAAGGAACAACGGAATATCCCCTGTATAGTGAAGAAGCTGTATATCGACAGACAAGCATCGTAACTCTAGCAAAAACAAATTGATAAAAAAAATCCTGAAAACATGCTCACTTCATACACTTACTTTCCACCAAGTAATATCAAAATCGTTTGAAAAAATGTAGGAGTTAAGCGGCCAAAAAAAAAAAAAAAATGCTGAAAACATGCTCACTTAATACACTTACTTTCCACCAAGTAATACCGAAATCTGTAGAAAAATGTAGGAGTTAAGCTGCCAAGAGTGTGATGGACAGCCAGACTGTCGGATAGACACCGTTACTTTATCCCCCTCCGGACTCTATCACAGGGGGTAACAATGTCCAGTATCAACACAGATTGTTTTCAACAGCCTATGTTATGAACAAGTGCTATGATATATATTTAAAGAAAATTATGTCATAATGATCATATTTCAGCAGACTTCAATGCATGACTTCCCAAAAAACTTATACTTCAAGATGAGTTAAATTTTTAGCAGACTGTTAGGGTGCAATAACCTAACTTCTCTACATTTAAATGATACTTGTAGTTCTATGTATAGTTTTTATATTTATAGTTAGTGACCTTAACCTTTACTCTGTTGAACACCAGAATGGATAGGATTTTCCCCCTCCAATAGGATACAATCTGAACAAGTATGGTAGACCTTAAACATACATACCCCATATGCTTGGAATCCAAAAGCTGACCTCTGTTGGCCAGTGAACTTTACCTTTGACGTACTGACCCCCAACACCAGTAGCATTCTTCCCTTCCCGATGGAGTACCACATTACCAAATTTGGCAGAAATTGGATTTATAAATCGAATTTAATGCAAGACAACATGTTCTCTGCAGAATCTATTTATAGCAACAGGGACCTTGCCATTTAACTGACTGACCACAAAATCAATAGGGTTCTTCCCCTTTCATGAAGCAGCAGCTAACCATGTTTGGTAAACATAGGATATCCAGAATTAAACTGCATGGAAAGCAACTGTTAACAATCGCTGACCAGTGACCTTGACCTGTGCTTATTTCGCGTGACCATCTTGATGTCACAGCTACTGAGGTAATTCAGGGGACTAAAATATATTCAAATCACTATAAAGCTTTGTTGAAAATTTCACGGACGCTTAAAAACTTCCAACAAATGTCTCACGGTTCAACCAAATTGAAACTAGGTCAGTCATTTTGAAAAGGCCATGGTCATGTGCCATTCCTCAGGCTGACATGTACACCCCCTGTTGGAGGTATGGATCAACTATGGTTGCTTACCGAGAAATGGAGTAAATTTAACAACGTGACAAGACCATGAAAATCAAGTCAAGGTAAAGTAACAGATATTAGGAAGACATGTATATCCCCCTGATGAGTGTAGGATCAACCAAAGCTACTGAGGAACGGAATAAATCTAATAAAGTCAGTGAACAGTAAAAATGAGGTCAAGAAATGGTGCTTATAACAAAAACTTGACATAAATTTAACATGTCAATGGAAGATGCGAAATGGAGAACACGAAAAAGAGGTGGAAGTCAGGTGAAATGAGTAAAGACTGACATGAACATCCACTGATGAATGTATGGACCAAATATGGTTACTCTATGATGTATGGTTACCGAGAAATTGAGCTAATAACAAAATCTATGGACCGTGAAAATGAGGTCAAGGTCTACCGACATATGGCACGCGAAAGTAACCAAAACCCCGGTAAAATCAATTTATCACTGGTAAAATAGGTTTATCTGGCAGCT